>WAAD01012688.1:191045-201644 GCA_013389945.1 Fregata magnificens
CTGATTTAGTGGTCTCAGCCCAGTCTGTGGCAGTGATCTTAACTATCGCTTAACTTAATAGATGGCACTACCTAATACACCAGCTCTCTTTCATGTGTATGATTAGGGTTGTCCAGGAGCAGAAATCCGGTTAGCCAAGGCGGGGTCAGAGGAACACCAGAGAGGCCCCTCTAGCTTTATTGCTCTGTAAGTTTTAGACCTTGGTGTAACCACTTAAGCTGTGAGCTTTGCTAGGAAATCGCTGTGCCTCTCAGCATCTGAGTTAGGCAGGTTGCCTGGTAAAGCTGTTCAGTTTATGTGAGTTACTGCTTACAAAGGCAGTCATGCAGTTTCTGGCTGTAATTTGCATTGAGAAATTACTTTGCCACCAAAGCCCCAGCACAGGAATTTTAACCTTGCATTACCTTATTGCTGTTTTTTTATTGACTCGTGGATGCCCCGTGATCTGTTCTCCTGCTGCTCTTGTCCCCTAGACTGCCTCTCCTTTCACTTTTAAATGGAATGAGAAATTGTTCTGAGGTCTACAACGTATTGTTTTGCAGCTGCCTTTTGTAAGAAGCACTTTTCCCAAATAAAAAAAAAATCAAAAAAATTAAACAAGAAGCCTGTCTGTTCTTTTAAGTTTGGAGCTTCTGTGTTTCAGCTTGACTGATTATTTTTGTGTGTGTTTCTGTAAATATAAAGGCATTTATGTCACTTAACTCCTGCAGAATTGTGCCATGCTAATACGGAATTTTTAACTTGGTTATAACCTTTCCACCAAAGAGCCTGTAATGTAAGGAGCACATTCTGAACAGACAGCTGAGACAATTGAACTGTTGAAGGAATATATGGGGCCATTAGTGGGAACAGACGTGGCTTGCTTTCTCAGAAGTAAGTTCTGCACTATGGTATTAATTTTATTTGTCCTGAATAAAGTCAACTGCAGTACATGTTCTATTGATAGTTTCCTGTTGTAATGCTGTTTGGACAGCAAGCCCAAGCATTGTTACAGGCCACTTCCTGAGACTCCACATGCTTCTTTAAGCCTATGTGCGTTCAGGAAGAAGCATTCTTCTGCAGAAATATATGAATTTGGAAATAAACTACTAGAAATGTATTCAGATGCTGAGGGGTATGACTAAGAAAAGTTTAACTGAACAGTCTAAAACCATCTTTGGTTTGTTGAGGTTTTTTTTCCAGAGGCAAGTAGCAGAGGGAGAAAAGGATTTGAACATAACTGGTGCAAATGACATTTAAAACTGATGTAGGGAGAAACAGAAAAAATGAAAGGCTTTGAAGTAGAACTAGCCTTTCCTCCCCTACACAGTGAACAAGTTGTTAACATCCTATTGGAAAGCTGCATTCAAACATAAGTTGAACAAAGATGTGTTCTGGTAAGATGGAAAAAGGTAATAAACTTATCAGCCAGAGCACATTCATAAGGGGTCAGAAATGGCATGCTTTACTTTCTGTGTGGGTGTACGTGTGGCACAATGGTGGATGCTGCTGCTTCTAAACCTTACTTCTGTACATGTTACAGGGAAGCTGAGAATGCACAAGGAAGTGATTTGCTTTGGTGGAGGCTGTGCTGTTTAGCTGCAAGGTGACTGATGTAGTCAAGTGCATTTTGACAAGTGTTTTCTGTCAATCTCTTGCTTTGAAGCATGCTGTGGTTCTTGTTCTGCAAGTTAAAGAACCACATCCATTTGTCATCAAGCAGTACTGCTGTGTGTCGCTTCCAGTTTCAGTCTTGCTGGTGGTAGGCCTGTTCCTAAGCTTGGTGTTGCATTACAGTTCCCCCCCCAAACTGGAATGAGTAAAAAGAGTAGGGCCTTTGAAATGAGTAAAGTATGTTAGTAGGCTGCTGTGATTTTCTTCTGTAAGAACGGGAATAAATTCAGTAGAATTAAGGTAAACTTTTAATGTAAAAACACAGAGGGTGCTACATTTTATTTAAGCAAATACCCAAGGTACAGAAACTGAAGAGGCCAATGAGAGTGGTGTCAAGATGAAAACGGGGTAAAGACTCCATAAACTTCCACCAGCAAAATCTTGATTTCAAAACAAAAATATTTAGAAAAAGATGCATACTCTCACTTGAAGTGTCTTGACTATTCCCTGTGCAAGGATATATATGTGTGGTTTGATATAAAATTTTGCATCTTGTGGTAAGTGCAAAATAAGTGTCTGCTGCAGATTCTAATTGATTGTATGAGCAAAAGAGCACTTCTTCCAACCTCTGCTGCTTTAGTTCAAATCGTGATAGCACAGCTCTTTCCCCATTGTAACCCAAGGTGTGTTGTAATCTTGCTGAGGGGATGCCTGTTTCATTTAATGAAATACAAAATAACTCTTTCCTGCTACTGCAGGTACAAAATAAATTTCTGTTTGGAGGATACCATAAGGTATGGGGTGTCTCACACTTGGAACAAAACTTGTATAGATGGAATTATTAATGCTGCAGCAGCTTAAAAGAAGAGGGAATCCACATGTAGTCCCTTAAGACTAAGCTACAATACAGGACTGTGCTGTAGGGCTCAAGTTGCTACAAAATCAGTTTTACTCTAGTGCTAGCATTAGAGAGGCATTATTAAACTGTAGTTGTGGGGAGCCTTGCTTCAGGTAAGCAAAACTAGACAGAATTGGCAGTGAAAACTGTAACAAGCAGTGATGCTCATGGACACAGCTGTAGCAAGGAAATGTGGGATTGCAAATATGCTAAACTTCTGCCCCTACTTGCTGCTGTTGCTATTACCCATGGGTATGCAGTCAAGCCAGAGTAAACACCTGTTTGGTAACAGCTTGGTGTGATTGCATAGGCAGAGCCTGTGCAGTCAGCTGAGTTAAGGTTGATTTTAGAATAACAGCACTAGAAAGAGTGCTTTAAAAGCCTTTAAAAAGTCCTACCTCTCTCAGACTGCAAGTTCCTATTAAAAGTTGAAGTACTCTTAGACTCTTGGCCTGCCTAAAACTACTCTTAAAGGACTCCTGTTGTAGTTCTAGTCCTTAACACACTTGCTTGAGAGAAGTGCTTTTGAAAACAGCTTCAGGAGTCAGTACACTGAGCAATGAGTATTAAAGCCCCCCTGCCTGCAGCCAAATGTGGTGTTCCGGGAACTCAGATATATAAAAATCTGCTGGTGGCAGCCCACAGCTGGGAAGGGGCACCTCTAAACTGCTGTGGTTAGAGCACTCACCTGGCTGGGGGAAGCTTCAGCACAGGCATGCATTTCTTTCCTGAAAGAAGGCTCCAGGATAGAGCACTCTCTCTCTGTTCAGGGCCTGAAAATTGCTTTCTCTGTCTCCCTTCCAACTATACTTAAACATTAACTGGAATGATTAGATAAGAACCTCAGCTTTATTAAGAGCCTGTCCCCTACATATGAAGAAAAGCTTGACCACATATGTAGTGCCATGGGCCTTCTGCATCGCTGGGTTGCAGTTATGTTTGCTTTTAAGCCAGTCAGCTTCTGGAAGGTGTCAGATTTGCTCCATTTTAAAAATACTTCTAGGTTTTTTTTGTTACCCTGTTATGTGGATAGGTGCTGCTTCAGTCTCATCTGGCATGGCTGTGATATCAATGCAAGTAATGTGCCACAGCTAAGATTCAAATACTTCTTCCAAGTAGATAAAAATTTAACAAATAAGCTCATCTTCAAGCTGGATGTGCAGCTCTTAAAACTGTGGGACAGTAGCAGCTTCTAGAACAGCATTGTAAACAACATTACAATAAACTACACTTTCTACAAGTGCATTAATGATGCTGTCAAGAAGCACATTAAATTTGCATATGATGCTGGGGGAACAAAAACATTACTATAAGGTTCCATAGCAGTTAATGCTACTTGTGCTGTCATAGCCCCATGCTTCCATCTGCTCTGTGATGGGGAAAGGCACAACTACAGAAGTTACACTGTGCTTGTTTTTTAATCTAGTGGTTGCTGTCTTACAGTCCAGAATAACATGCTCTAATAAAGGGATTTTTTTAAGTTTATAGCTTTTTTCATGTATTCTCATGAGCAATACTGGCTACTAATACACACTCTGAAGAACCTTCTTGTTAGCAACTGCTGCAGCTCACTCTTCATTCACATGAGGACAGCTTAAAAAAAAAAAGACCCTATGGAAACCATTCAGTATAACTGCCCAAAGGGCTTGTGGATGATGCCAAACAGAACCAACCAAAAAGAGGTCACACTCCTGTTTTAGTTGCACAACAGGTAGGTATTTAAGGCTCATTTCTTAAAAGAGTAGGAAGGAGCCTGTTACACCTGTTAAAGGAAAGGGAGCAGCACAGCCGTGTTCTCCCTGATCCCATGTTGCACAGCTTTCTGCCAATAAAGGACTTACTTTGCAAGTAGCTCCATCTGTGCAGGAAGAGAATGGCAAGTGCCCTGTAACCTGGCAGTGCTGGGCAGTTAAGGAAGCATCAGCCTGCAGAACCCTCCATACTGAGGGTGAGCAAAATAACTTCATACAGTAATCTCTAATTAAAGCAGTAAACCCAATGAACCATACCAAGGTTAATACTCTGCTGGTAAGATCCTTCCTCTAATCTCTTGGCTAATGAAAGAGTGTAACTGGAGATGAACACAATACTTTTCTGTTATGTTCTGGAAGATTACTATTTGCTGCAAATACTATCTCTGGTACATCTGAAACAGAACAAAGTTTGTTAGCAGTTTAAGTGTGGATGCTAAAAAATGTTAACACTGCTACATTTGGATTTTAAACACAAGAATATTAAACTGACATTTGACTGTTTTCTTAGTGACAACAGGTATAGAAACTAGTTGTTTGAAAGCTGGATTGCTACTTGTTCAGCTACTTTGAAAGGTTATGGTGTTTACTGTTGCTCAAATATGCAAACTGAAATGCAACTGCTAGGCTAGTACCAAATCAAGATGAAATGAAGATTTAAAAAGTGAATATCAGGAAGAGGGTGCCTGAAGAAGGTGAAGCTTTCTCCACAGCAGGCTATAGCAAAAGGCTTAGAGGCTAGCATTGAAGATTTCTCCCTCAGTTTACACATAGCTGAATTAACCCCTGCTCTTTGCATGTGATAGCAAAGAACCTGGCCAGAGGAAGCATTAATAATATTAGAAATATTTGTAAGACTATAAATCAATGATTCATTCTACTTTATTTTCTTGTGCTTATCAGACAAGATTTTCCAGAAATATTTGCTACATATTTTTCCCTATTTTTCAAGAACTTGTGAAACAGGAGTAGACTGCCATCTGGTAAGCTAGCAGCATACCAGCCTTCACAGGGCTTATTTGCATGTAACCCAGACTGTATTTTATCATTGCAGAGTTTGAGTTCCAGTTCATAGCTTAACAGTAACTAAGTGACACACTTTGGTACCTATGGACTGCAGTAAAAAAAACCCCCTTCCTCTGTGTAATATTTCTTTCCTCCCTCTCATTCCCTGTTTCCATCTGCTGGGGGGGGAGGGGGGGACAACTCAAAAACCCAAAAACTCAAACCCTTCATTCAGTTCCAGTACATAGAAGTGAGCCCCCAACAGCAGAGCTTGCATTTGGGAGGAGCAATATAAAACCTTCTATTGCTACCAGGATGTTCAGGCTCCATAGCAGTATCATATATACTTGCTGAGGGGTAGCTTTCTGGTATGCCCCATACCATTCCCTTACTGCTCTAAGGCAAGATTACATAATTAAACCATCTTACCCCTTACCGAGTTTTGCAGGAGCTTGAATCCCTTCTTCACACTCCTTTGAAAAATCTACAGGCATGCTCTCAAGCTGCCATTGGCCCATCACACAAACTACAGGAGGCTTTTGATTAAAATCAGCACATCAAAAGCAAACGAAGGTTGTGGGGGGAAAAAAAAAAAAAAGAAAAAGACCTTTTGCCCCAGCATTGATTTAGGCGATTACAGGTGCCTTGGAAGCTTCACTACTCCTAGCAAGTCTACATAGGAAGCCAGAGATCACTATTGGAAACAATTCTTATAATTAGAGAGCCAAGTGAAAGACAACTTTTCTCGCCCCAGGAAGAAGGTTGGGTCCATAGTGTATCATATTCTGCCTGCTTTGAAACCCCAGGGATGTCTCCAGGTTTGTCTGGTGAGGAAGTCAGTACAGATGTGAAATCATGCCGTCTTTCACAAACATTATTAAGTTCCTTGGAATGGGTGGCTACGTGCCTGACTTCAGGACTGCCCCTAAGTGAAAGTTTAAGCAGGAAAGGGTTACTGCTGTCCAAGCATGTGTCAGACTTCTTAAAGCTACTAGCAGAGTAAAGTGCTTGCACTAGAACAAACAACAGAGATTAGAAGGGTCAAATCAATGCAGAGCTCTGGTGCAAATTTATCTTCTGACACAGCCAGAAAATCATTTAAGGATATAATTGAAGGCAATAATTTTTACAGTTCTCTCTGGTTAAGGCAAGGGCTGGCAGCTTCCCAAGTCCTCTCAGCTCAGAAGTTCGTGTTAAAGTATCAGCTGCCAGGCTCAAAGCAACCTGTGCTACCAACAGCAACAACGATCTCTGAAGATACTTACAAGCCAAACTGCAAGGTAGAGATATCAAGAGAGATGGCTTGAGGCCACATAGCACACTTTCATCAGTTGAATAAAATGAAATCAAACAGCCTCAGAAGAATGACGACTTCCAAGTTCTTCCTGAAATCTCTCTTCAACAAAGGCACTGGTTCTTCTCCACACTTGGACTGGCAATCACTGGCCTGGAATCAAGATAGATGCTGTTCAGAGGGTTCTCTCCATGAAGCTGTAAGGTATTTCGGGCTATTAGCTCCTTAGCCATTAACGTGAACACCTCTTCTATGTTTTGAGCTTCTTTTGCTGATGTCTCCAGTACAGCTAAGAGCCCATGCTTCTCTGCCAGTGTGCAGGCATCTTCAAACAGGACTTGGCGCTTATCCAGTGAGTCTGATTTGTTCCCTTAAAAGACGACAAATGGCTAATTCAATAATTTAGTCTCTCGAAAACTCATCTTTAAATGCAATATGTTAATTCAACTTTGTTAAACAATAGATTTATGTTAGGAATAAGAGCTACTGGGAAAAAAAAAAAAAAGATGTGAGCACATCAGAACCACAAACATAGAATGTGGATCAAAACTGTAGCTAATCATATGGTGATATCAAATGAGTTAAAATCCAAACAAAAACTAAAAACCTGTGTTCATCTAATTACTTGCTGTAAGTAGTGGTGCCAGAGGATTATTTGGAAGCAACTGTTGGTCCCTATTCCTTCATGTTTTTAAACATTAAGTAGCATTTAAGTTAAATATTTAAAAAAAAAATAGAAAACTTGTAGCTATAGTGATTGCACACAGTAAACCAAAGCAACATTGCATAAAGGTTTATTCCTCACTCAACCTTCAGCGGAAGCCACATGTGTTATGCTGTTGTCAAGTTAGCTTGACATATCTCAAAGTGGATGCTCAGCTCTGAAGGTCTGGAATGTTGTTAGTCTAAGGCAGAATTCCTCAAAAAAACACCCCACTAAAACCCAGGAAGTACCTGCTCAACTGGTGATCAGATTTTAACATGACCTATTTATACAAGTCAGTCATTTTAAGATGACTTCAAAAAAAGACAAGAATTCACACCAGCTACCTTAGTGCTTAAGATATATACTTAAGTGTCTGCACATATAGATTAAACTTTTACTTGAAGCAGTTTAGTCAAAGTCTGTCAGAAGTCATGAAACACCTCAGATGATAAAATACCTTTGTATATTTAAGTAGTTGCAGCATGTGTGGCATTATCATCAGTTCTGGTACATGCAGTGCCTGGCTGAAGTCTACTTTCATAGTTTCAAGACAACCCTTCATCAAATTCAGATCTTGAATTTGAAGCATATATAAGCCAATTCCCCTCCCATTAAGTCCCCTTCAGTTTTTCTAAAAGGAAAAAAAAAACACCGAAAACAACCCACCCCACAAAAGAACACCACAACCCCCCAAAAAGACACCTTGCTTGAGGGTTATTTGCCTTCTTAAAAAGAGCCCCACCCCCTCTTTCCTCCTTCAGTGCCAGATGAGAAAGTTAGACTTCTTAACCTTAACCTCATGCTAGAAAGGTGTATAACATGACTATGTGTAATTAAATGTACAAAGACTTCCTGCCAAAGTAAAGCAACCACCACCAGCTTTGGTAGAAAAGCACCAAGCTGGATCCTTGACAAAAGCTTTATTTTTACCATTTTCAGAACTTCTTTCTTAAAAACCAACAGCAGCAACAACCACCACCAGCCTCCACCACACACACAGATAGGTCTTGTTCTTTAGATTCATGAGTAAAGTTAGAAAAACCCTACCAAAGAAGTTTAGTAATTTTCTGCTTCCCTCCCCACCCCCCTTACTCATTCCAAGCACTGAAGCACTGCAGTTGCATGCAGGTCAGAATTTGTTGCTTGTTTCTTCAGAGGAAGAACCAACCACAGCAGAAGCAATTTGCTAGGAGCAGAAGCTTAGGTCCCATGTGCCTGCTGTGCTGCGGGGCTCAACGCTGCCTATCCTCAAGAGCCAGTTTGGGCTGCCGCGGCTGCATATGTTGCTGTCAGCACAGTGCCGCAGTGGAACAGGCAGCAGCAGTGGAATGTAAATAAAAGCTCTGTCATTTTACTACACCAGTTCTCTCATTTGCAGCTTCTTCCTTGGGGGAAGGGAAGAACAATAACAACCTGAAATATAAAGGGAAAGAACCACACTGCTTCCTACCAGCTCCATTATCAGAAATGTCTACCCATTCCTTTCCTCAAGAGGCAAAGTTTCTTGAATGCTAGTGGAATAAACAAGCAGGAGGAAGAATGCAAGCAGACTACTTTGTGCTCTGGAAAAGCCATGTCCCCAGCTACTGTCTTACCTGATAGGAGTCCCATTACAGAGCAATGCACATGCACAATCAAAAGAGCAGAGAGGAAAGATGAGGAGTTGTGTTGCTCTGTGTATTCCCCTTCGTCTTGAATTATTGAGCCGCTAAATTCCTGCGCATCAGGAGTATAGGGTCAGACTTACTGCAATTCTAACCTCAGTAAGGTTGTCCCTGCTTGTTAGACTAGCAGCAAGTTTGTTGCATTATTCCAGCAGGAAAGGAACAAGTAAAAAGGTTTCATTGTCTGCAGTGGGCTTGGTCCTGTTAGGACCAGGCTGTGACTTCCCTCATTTTTTAAGCTTAGATCAAATTGATACGATTTCTGATCTACTTTAATTACAACTGCATTCTTTAATGCATAGTTTATAGATGCTTTAAATAGTGGGTGGAAAGTGATGGGGGGTTTTTACACATGTATTAAAAAAAGCTATACAACATAATATTTAAAATTAGATTCCTACCAATTAACATCATGACCAAGTTTGCAGCACCATACTTCTCAATTTCATGAATCCAGTGGGGAATGGATTCAAATGTGGACCTCCTAGTAAGGTCATAGGCAAGGATGGCCCCATGGGCACTCCTGTAATAAGACTGGGTTATTGTCCGGAAGCGTTCTTGACCAGCTGTGTCCCACACTTGGATCTGTAAGAGAAAGGATAGAAGTTGTAAAGAGCGGCAAATGCAGCTTCCTAGGTGTTTGCCATCAGCATCTACGCTTTTGAAACCCCTTGTATAGAAGGTAGCTAGACCTGTTCTGGCTCACGCCACTACGCCCACAGTGGGGCTTTGCCCTCTGTAGATCTGAAGAGACATTTACATGCCTGTAAAGACAATCTACACAGACCAAAGAGAAAGCTGCAAGGGTAAAGAGCTTTGCAAAGAGGCCAAGAAACCCTGTTTCAACAGCTGTACTAAAAGATATAGAGCATTACAGCCTTTTAATAGGAAAGGAAGAGCCAAGAAGCCCTGATGCAGGGCTGGGCGAAGCTATATAAAGGGCAGCATCTGAACTTTCATCTCCACATGGAGGTAAGTCTAGCTAACAATTTCTTCTGGTGTTCATCTCGCAAGTCTTCATCTTCCCTCAGACCAAGCATGCATCAAAGTAGAGCCTTTGCAAACTAGAGGGTTTTCCCTCCTCAGTGTCCCAGCTCAACCCCCCCGCCCTCTGAAGTCAGGAAGAGGCACCCCTCCCAAACCAGAGCCAGCTTTCAAAGAACTCCCTGCAGGCAAAGCGTGAGCCCTCTTCACAGGTAGATCCAGAGAACCCACGAGGGCAAGCACATACCCAAATTAGGGCGACTGCGTCCCCCAGGACCCCCTCCTGAGGGAGGGCTCCCCTCGGCAACACCCCCGGTCAGAAAGGCAGCCGGCTTTTGCCTGCTGCCTTCAGCAGGGCCGAGCGGGAGACGCTGTGCATCCGCACGGGGATGGCGACCACGGCAATAGGGAAGCAGGTGCTGCCCCCCGAGCAGCTCGGGCTTACTCCGGCCACCGACCTTCACTTTCTTGCCGTCGATGACCATCGAGCGCACAGTGAAGTCGACGCCGATGGTGTTCTGCTGCTTCTCGATGTACTGCCCCGTCTTGAAGCGGTGCACCACGCAGGTCTTCCCCACGTTGGAGTCTCCGATCAGGATGATCTTGAAGAGGTAGTCGAAGGCATCGTCCGCGCCGGAGCTGGAGAAAGGCATCGCGGCTCCCGGGCGGGCCTGCGGCGGGGGAGCGCGGCAGTGAGGGGGGGA
>WAAD01012688.1:215093-246080 GCA_013389945.1 Fregata magnificens
AGGAGATGCAGAGATCACTTTTTCCCAAGTTCTGTGGATGTAGTCTGGGTTGTTGTAGCTGGGTTTACTCTCTGACAAGGCTGGAACGTAAAGAAACCCTCATTAGTCAGGGAAGCCTATGTGACAAAGTGTTTTAAAAAATAATTTAAATTTATTTGTCTTCAGTATGCTTTCTTGGTGACTGCCTCAGTACAATTTGCTGGAGGAGTCATTGTCTTCTTCGGGCTCCTGACATCACCGAAGGAAGTGGGTAAGTAGAAGAGGGCTGTAGCATTTCAATCCCTTCATGGAAAGCAGATCGGCAGCTTTCCATGCAGTACTAGAAGTACTGCTCATTCTGACAGCACTTATCCTCAGGGGTCTCATAAAATGATGTTGCACTTGAGTGTATTTAATGGAGCAAATGCTTTATTCGCCAAGATCACACTAAATGCCATTGTGCATCATGTGTATAAGGTCTGGATATTTTACAAAGCAAAATAAAACAGCCTGGCTGTAACATCTCCATTAGGATGTGCCTAATTATCTGTTTTTCTTCACCTGGAAAATCAGTATTTTTTTAAAGAAACAGTAGGCAAACTGATAACTGGCTATTGTAGGAGAAAACTGTGGCAAGCCTTAACTGTGCAGTGGGAAGGGAAAGTACTTTTTGTCTGCAGGTCTCCTGCAGCCAGTTAAATAGCTCTCAGGTTGGATATGGTCATTCTCTGAGAAGGTGGTAGGCAAGCCAAAGTGTAACAGGAAAACAAAAGAACTTTTGGGGCTTTGGCAGGGCCATGGAGGAGGTTTCCCAGGTGCCTGCAAAGGCTATAAAGTTGGTAGCACTAAAGCTACCATAAAGAGTGCTCATAAGAGCACTCAGCAGCCCAGAAAGCCCAATGCAGTTCCTAGGGTTTCTGTTCCAGCAGAGGCATAAACAGGCAGCAGCTGTCTGAGTAGTTGCTGGTACACTCAGTCTCCATGCTCAAGGGAAGTGGTACCCAGGAGCCAGGTCCAAGGATCCCAACCACTAAATAAGGGGGGAAATGCACTAATTTGTTGTGTCTTCCAACTAATGGCCAGACACTCAGAACAGACAAAGCCGACGCCAGGATCAGACAGAATACTTTCAAGAGCACTAGAAGACAAAGGGTAGAAACTGGCGACACTGCAGAACAACATCTAGAAGAGTTTCTAAGCCAAAGGAGGATGGAGGTATGGGAGAGCAAGGGAATTGCTAGAAGGGAGAATTGCTTAAAAGAAGCGAGCATAGCTTTAGAGTGGGGAGAGGGTGAACAGGCTGTGGTCCGTTTTTCCTGTTGCATATCCCTTGTAAAACTTAGGCCTCCCTGAGCTTGGAGCAGAGGAAGACGGCAGTGCGGAGGAAGACGCCAACAGACCTTTAATGGGCAATGATGATCCAGATGATGATGACCGGAATTACTCTATTCAAGCAACTGACACTGACAACCAGCCAAAGGCCATTGGCTTTTTCCAGGCTTGTTGCCTTCCGGGTGTAGTACTGGTGAGGACACAGATTCTTGAGTGAGATCTGATTTACGTTGTTAAACATAAAGCTGACTTTTTGTATGGTTAGCATTTGTTGATATCATTGTTAATATGTTGACCATGTGTTGTAGTTGTTGACATCTGACTTCTTATGCTGTTAAAACCTTCGTGTTGGGACCGTTATCCTTGTGCGCATGGATTATAACACTGTCTGGGTTTGTGGTTCCATGGTGCTCTTCCCATCGGACTCCTGCTTCGTTTAGTGCATCTAATGAGCAAACTAAGGGCAGCAGAGATCCTGCTTTTTTTGCTGCTGAATTTAGAAGGGAGGCCATGAGCAAAGGTAGCTGTAGGATGCTTTAGTGGTAAGGTAGCTACGCTGCCCTGAGGAACAGGATTCTCACTGCTAGCTGAGCATCACACAGAACTCTGTGGCACTGATATTGGAGTTTGGTTTTTTTAGTTGCCTTAAAGCAGAAAGCTGGCCTGAAAAGCCTTAATCAGCGTGATGTAACATGTGGCAAAGTAGGCATGGTTTTTTTTATAAACAACTGGAAAGAAGGCCTGGTGATGCAGTTTCCACATATCCTCATCCTGTCCCTTGTGTGAGAACTTGTACTTCTGCATCAGCAGTATTGCCCAATTCATGGATTTGGTTCAGCTGCAAAATTAACCTGCCATTAAAAAACAGTGTTAACTTCCTGTGTCAGTGGGCTGTGTGGCCCCTGAATACTAGAACCTGTACAAGAAAGGGGGCAGGGTGGCTGGCTCAGTAATACAGTGTGAATTGTCTGGCTTTGATCAGGAAGCAGAACTACTGAATGGACAGTATTGTCAGATACCCCTAATAAGTAAAAGCGGTTGGTTGTTGTGATTAAGGCAACACGAAATCTAGAAGGGATGGGTGGATTGTCAGTGTTTAGAGTGCTGGACAACCACAGTTCTGTTGTTAAGACCTTGGTTGAAGGATGGCAAAAGAAAGCATACCATCTTGAGTTCTTTCCTAATATGGCTAAATGCCATATAAACTATGGCTTGGTTTTGGTGGTGCTAAGAATGGGCTGACATGCAAAGAACCTTTAGCCAAAATTTCTTAGTGGTGGAGACTGCTTCAGTTGATGTGTGTCTTTTTTTCATTGGCCAGAACATAAGGAGGTACTGTACAACTGATGTTGCTGTTTCTCTACTTGGGATTTTGAGGACATGTTCTGTGCATTAACCCAGCAACATGAACACCTCTGAGTCTGTGAGTTTTATTTGATGCCAGATCAGTGCCCAGCCAAACCAGGACACTCTGTCAGATCAGTGAGAGACCAAATACTGAGAGAACTTCCAAAGCCTTGTCAAGATTCTACAAAGACTTTATTTGACATATTTTTTCTGTAGTTCCTCTCTTTTCCTGCTGAGTGATATGGTGGAAGAGTTTTAGTACAGACAGCTTTCCCCTGAGCCTCTAGAAATTCAATATTTAATCACTCAGACAATCTGGTAGACAGTTTCTAAGCATGTTGTAATAATATTGCTTCGTACAGTGCACTTTTCATACCCAGAGGCAGGAGAACTCTACCAAACATCCCCGTGTCTTACATGTATGGTGGAGGTTAGTTTGTGTCCTGTAAGAATGAAAAAGCATTAATAATACAGCTAAAAAGGATGTATCTATTAAAATAATATAAATTCAGAAGAGATGATTTGTGGAGTTTAATATATAAAAAGATCTGCTTTTTAAAATTCAAAGACAAGTGTGTACATACACATATACATACAGTCTCAAAAGGTGTGATTTTAACAGGTTGCTTTTTCTGCCATCATCCTTGTTTACCTCTTCAAATATGAGTTCCTTGAACTGCCGCGTCAGTGTTTATTAGGAGGCCTTACTGAAATAGTGTGCTTCGTCCCTCTGCATGCTAGGCCAGAGAACAAATCTTTGCCACGCACATGAAGGCTCTAAAGAAGCAGATCTCCTGCTAGCTAAGGAGAACTTGAGCCCAGCAGCCAAAAGCAGGAGGTTGTCTCAGCCGTTGGGTTTGGAAATATTTGCTTAGCTTTGGCCAAACCTTTCACCTTGTGTCCTGGAATACCTGCCTGGGGATTATGAATGAAGCTTTCTCTTCTGGTGCTGTAAGCAGATGAGCCTCCTGGGCCACAAAAGATAGCACAGAGGAACTACTTCACATAATTTTTCTCAGCATGATGCAGAGATGGCTAAATCTCAAGCTTGTTTCATGTCACATGGTTGGCTCCCTTCTCTTCAGCAGGTGAATTAAATTTCCTTCATTTTTTTGAAGCCTGGTGTCATTTCCTCCCAAGGTTACACTGAAAGTGTTTTAACCCATTGCATTCAGTGAAAAGAAAAGAACCTTCCTGACAGTGGTTTTTGTATTTCTGGGTTCCCTTTTGATGTTCAGCATTAAGCTTTCATAATGCTGCTTTCTTAGCTGAAGTGCAGAAGCACTTTCCCCTGAAAGCTGTAGCTGGGTACAGAGCTTTATGGGAAGAAGCAGAAATGCTGTTTGCATTTCTCAAGTGCTAACTGCTTGCTGGGCCTCTCTTTGTTCCAGTACTCTTTGGCCTATGCCTGCTTGAAGCTGGTGAATTACTCCTTCTTCTTCTGGCTGCCTTTCTACCTCAGCAACAACTTTGGATGGAAAGAAGCAGAAGCTGACCAGCTCTCGATCTGGTATGATGTGGGAGGAATCATAGGTGAGTGAGCAAGTGAATGACATCTTCCTGCAGTTGCCCTGCTAGTGTTTGAAAATGAAAGACAGTGAATGCAGCTCAGAGCAGTCATGTTCAGTGGGATCTAGCTGTTTACTGAATAGATGGAAAGCCTAGTTATGTATGTGGTTGCTTGGCTGGTTTTTTTTTTTTTCTAAAACACAGAGCCCCCTAAAGAGTTTACAGATAATTTAAAGGGCACTATCATATTCTTGGACATTACCCCCAGGGGGCATTTTTCTTTACTCAGTAGGACTTCTTGAAAAGTGCCATGTACAAAATGGTGTCCCTGCTGCTTGCTACTTCCTTATGACAGGTACCCTTGAGGGAGAGTTTAGATCTGGACTTACTGGGTTCTGTACTGTCCCTTCTGTCCTGTATTTTTAAGAACAGACTCAGCGCAGATGTCAGCAGAGCAGGCACAACTGTGTTATGTTCAGAAATGAAATGTAATTGCACTTGTTTCTGCTGGCTGCAAAATCTGTTCCTGTTCCTCCAGAATAAAGAACATATTGTATATGTGTTTAGACTGCCACTCTCCTGTGCTCAGTTTCTTGCTTTATTACCTTGTTCAGTTAGCTTTCCTAGAATAGACATCCTTGTTTTGGTCTGTTCAGGGTCAGGTTTTTTGCCTCTGTGGCCTTTTCTATGTTAGGCTTTCTCAACATTCTGGTTTTTCCCAGCAGAGCACTTCCTACAGAGGTAGCAATGATACATAAGGCGATTTTTATCAGCTATCGGCATTTGTTGCAATCAGTTGCACCTACCCTAAGTAGGTGAGACAGCAGGGAATGTGAGGCCCCTGTGTGCTAATGCTTTCCCTGTGAAAAAGAACAATCTTTTCCTGCACTTTCTGTTAAAGAAACCAACCGTGATGTTAAGCTTGCTTACATCCAGAGTCGTGGTGATCCTAGAGCTGTGATGGTCCTGTAGGGGAAGGAAGAGGAAAGCAGGAGCATTGGCTAGTTGCATGCCAGAAAAAAAAGAAGCAATAAATTCCTGGGAAAGCAGTAGGCGTAGTTTTCCCTGCTCTGTCTGAGCCACTTAAGTTTGCTGTTGTCTCTGTGTCTGGGGCAGTAAGGGCAGGAGACTTGGTTTTCAGGATTTTAGAGAGAATGCGTATTGATGAGAAGGCAAGAGGCCACTGCACTCAGTGAAATGAGTTTTGTTCAAGGTGTTAGCATCCTGAGCCTGATGATGATTTATTTTTTTGCAGGTGGGACTATCCAGGGCTTGATTTCTGATGTGCTACAGAAGAGAGCCCCAGTGCTAGCAATTAGCCTGCTCTTTGCTGTAGGCTCTCTTTTTGGATACAGCCGTGAGTATGCTTTTGCTGCACAGTGATAAGAGGTTCATTCCGTACTTCTTAGATAGAACCAGAGCACAGCCTGTTCTAATTATGTTTTGTGGTCTTGAAACTGCTTCTGGATCAGGATGGTGCCTTTTGGTCTATTTTGCCTGAACTATGGCACTACACAGAAAGAAATCTGTTCTGTGGTTAATGAGGTGGAAAAGAATTAGCTGAGTGGTTGGATTTCCCTGTACTGGTGCATTATGGTACTGATCCTTCTCCAGTGTCAGTAAGATTTTGAGCATTGTGATTGTATCAACACCACAACTGGCAGAGCAGGAAATCTCAGGTGCATCCCTATAGTAAGAGGAAAGAGAATCTGGGGACAGATCTGTGCTGGAGTATATATGCAATACAAAGAGGCAGAAGCTCTTAGACTTCACCACTTATGCTTCTGTAGGTGGTGAAATTGAAGAGTTTCTGCCTCTTTTATAATAGATACAGTTCTCAGTGATTGGTTATTGAAAGGAGCCTGTCAGGGAAACTGAGTAGAAGGAGACAGGCAGATCTCATTTCTATGAAACATCTGTGAAGCTCTTCTAAGGGTAACAGTTTTGTGTCTTCAGACATGGTGTCCTGTGGTACCAGAGTGCTTTAACTCACTGGGATGTCATTTCACTTCTCTGTGTCTTCCTCCAAAACGGGGTGGTGATACAGACTGGCTTTTATAGAGCACTTTGAGACCTGTGGACAGAAATAGCTGCCAGAGCTGGACACGAGCAGTAAAGTGTGCCTTTCAGAAGCATGCTGGCTTACTCAGATGGTCCCAAAGTAAGGTCAGTAAGGTATAATCATTAAATAGCAACGATTGGGTTTGGTGGAGTTCAGTGGAGTTTTGTAGGCTCTTGTGCTAAGTCGTTACTTTCAAAAGTGAATTGGAAGCGAATATAAAATTATTGCTGACGAAGTTTGGAGTTTGTTCTAGATAGCAGAGCAGCCAGAGGTCCAAGTGTCTTATGCTTAGCTCCGTCCAGCCAGATACAGAAGGCTCAGAGAGGCGATACAAAGTTACTGCAGTGTGATAATTAAATTTCCATCAGCCAAACCAGGAAACCTTTTCATGCTCATAGCGTGTTGCACGTAAGAGTAATAATTGCCTGAGAATATGTGAAGAGGGCTACAACTTGTCTTACGCATGGTAACTTGACCATGTATGGGCCCTAAGTTGAAGCAGTGAGTAAGGAATTCAGGTGATGCCTGGAAGTGAAGTATCGAGGAAAACAGTGTCTGAAAAGCACTGAGAGACTGTAGTGGAAAACCCGCTGCATGTACACAGTATGATGCTGTTCCTGGAAAGGCAAGCAGAACCTGTAGATACCCAAGCATGGCTTTGTAAGGAGGACTGAGGATATGGGGTTTTGCATTTTTTACTTTATTGTGCGGCATTGTTTAGGCAGTTGCTGGATTACTACCTCCAGATCTAATCTCTGTATTTTAAAACAGATTTTGGAAAATTCAGAACGAGTGGAAGGGTGATTCAAGTACTGAATACTTTATGGTGGGAGAGATTGAGTTGAGTCTTAACTTCCCCAGAGAGACAGAGGGAGGATTCTCTTACTATTCAAATGGACTTTCAAGGAGGGTAAATGCAAGCTCTAGGTCATAGAAAGAGGCATAACAAGGGCTGGAACCCAGACCCAGGCAAATCTGATATCAAAATAGGGCACAAAATTTTAATGGTGAAGGTGACTTTTCTACTATAAAGTGCTGTCAGGAAACTTCTGGGTCTTTAGTCTAAATGCCTTTGCAGTAAGACTAATCTCTGCAGAAGTCTCTGGTCAAATAGAAGTTATTGTTGTCACTATGTAGCTAATTGAACAGGCCGTTCAAACTAGATGTTTGCGTGCTTCTTTCTGATCCTAAATAAGTGGCTTTCTCAAGTTCATTTGTTTTATTTACACTCATCTGGTCTTTCTCTTGCAGGTTCTCCAAACAGCAAACCTATCAATGCTGTGATCATGGCAATTACAGGTATCTTATCAAATGCCACTGTTATGCTAGTAGACATATATATACATTACACAAAAATCAGTAACACCAGCCTCAGGTGGTGGTAATGCATTTGTGTGTGCTGCCATCTCTGCTGGTTTTGCAGAAAGAGTGAAAGCTGGGGCCCAATTTCTGTTACGTTTGGAATACAGCTGTAGGAAAATTGCCTTAGAGGGAGGTATAGAATATAGACTGTATAGAATAATGGCTGGGAACTAAAAGGGTCAGCCTTGGCTCAGTATGACGAGGACGGATTTATGCCAAAATACCTAGCGGTGATCTGGTATCTGAGGAAGTGTATATATGGCAAAGTCATGAGCTGCAGCTCAAATCTGAGGGTGTTTGTCAGAACCCCAAATGCCCTGTGTACTGTGAGAGATCACAAGCTTTGTGTGCTACCAGACATACTATGCTGTGTTATGGAATTAAGATTAGCCTGCATGAATAGAGCCTTTCTTTTCAAACACTCCTACTTCAGAACTCTCTGTCCTGTTGCATTTTTTTTCCCCTTCCATCTCCTTCACCAGTCCCTGGAGACTGAGGCAGTAGCATGAGGGTATACTATTCTGAAGCAGAAATGTGTCTAAATCTGCTTCGTGTTGAGGGTTTGTATATGCATGCTATTCAAAAGTAGCTTTCTATATTCAGTTTGGTGAGTCCTGACTCTGCTTGCAGAGTGTGCCATAGCTAATTACCTCGTTTTTGCTGTTGGATGAAAATGTGCTTGTTGGCAATTTCTGTGTGCGTACTCCAGGTACACAGTGTGTGCCATGACCATATGCTTCAGCTGTGAGGGTGCACTTCTACCTACAATTAGTGTGTGATCACTGTCCCTAGACTTAATCCTTTTCCTGAGCTTTGTGTGGTAGAAAATCTGTGTTTTGAAGGTATTCTGTTGAGAATCTATCCTCATGCTTGTTTTGCACCAAGGCTATTTTCTTGGCACTTCCAGGATTTTTCATAGGAGGCCCTTCCAACATGATCAGTTCTGCAATTTCTGCTGACCTGGGGCGCCAGGATGTGGTGAAAGGCAGCAGTGAGGCTCTGGCAACGGTCACGGGAATTGTGGATGGAACTGGCAGTATTGGTGCTGCAGTGGGCCAGGTGAGGCTACCAAAGGAAAATAGAGGTCTGGGGAAGGAGGCAGAGAGTCTGTCATGGTTAAGAGATGTTAGCTTATTCCTCAGTCCAAAGTTGCATGGGGAGAGAGGGTTTTTTTAAATTTTTATTTATTTAAGAAACAACCAAGGGAACGTGTGTGTTTAAGCTTTCAGTGGAAGCAATTTAATTAAGAACTAAACTAAGTATTCATAGTGCTAATGTTATGGCACTTTCATAATTCAAATGAATTTTAGAGACTTTCATATCCTGAACCCCAAAAAGCAAGCAAAGGTCAGCTTCACAAAGAGTGAAAATAAAATATTTTGAAGTTTGTTTGGGATTTTTTTGTTCAAAAGCAAAACCTTTGCTTACAGGAAAGTTTACCTGTATAACCAAGTAAAATTAGAATATCTATTATAAATGTTACAGTGTTTATAAAGTAATTTAAAATTTGCTCTTATTTGTTATTCCCCTTTTTACCTGTGGGTGTCTTTTACACCTTGTAAATCCAGGACCACTTGCTTTGATAGTCCTTACAGTGTGCTGCCAGAGGTCTGAAGACTAGACTGTTGCAGAAAAGGAAGCTGACAGTGTGCCCACTGGGGACATTCTTTCTTCTTAAATACAAGTGTTAACTATGTGGAAGAACTCAGTAGTGCTTTGGGGAGGGGAGGATTTAGTAGAAAGATCGGAGCCAGTTGTATTCCAGACATCCTCTAGTGCTGGTAAAATACCAAGGATGCAGGCAAGGCATACAAGTTTCTTTTCTGGAAAGGCATTTGGGTTTGTACTTGCCATTGATTGCCTGATAAATACAATCGTTCAGTCTTTATTTTGTAGGAAAGATGCCACTTAGCTCCATTAAACATGGAAAATTACAAGTGCTTTGTGGACATCTTAAAGAGCACTGTTACACTCAATGTTGTTCTTGCATTGTCTGCAGTGTTTCTGTCTTCCCCCGCACATAACATTCAAACTCACATCATCATAAAAATTGGGTCTTTAGTTCTGAAAAATTCCACCTGCCTCCCATTCTAACATTGCATTTATTTCAACAGAGACAACCATGATGTCATTCTGGGGATGTGTGAATAACAGCAAATGCACAGTGAACATGTTAGAAATTCAGATCCTGTTTTGTGCTAATATACCCAGTAGTGAAGAAATGAGGCCCTTGTACAGCGTCTGAATATAAATCTGCTAATAGGGAATACATTTTGTTTTGTAGCCTGTGTAGTCCTATTGAACTAGGATGCAGTTCAGAACAGACTGTAGTCTCAAGTGTCTTGCCTACGATGAAGGGTTAAGTAGTTAGTGGTTGCACAGCTCTTGAAAATGCGTCCTGTGTAATTTATAAGCCATTCTAGAGCTTTTAGTTCTTCTGAGAGTACTTACATCCACTTATGTCCCAGTGTTCTGTGCAAAAACCTTGTATTCAGTGGAGTCAATTTGTCACCCTTTGAAACTGTAGTTCAGTTCTGTCTTTATGCTGCTATGAGTTACTGCAAAGCTTCAGGATGGTACCTCTGCTTTGCTGAGACTGTGGGTTTTATACAGAAAGGCTGCTGTCCTGAGTCATCTCTTGTGACAGGAAAAGATCAGCTGGAAGGTTTTGTGATCAGCTCTGTATGGAGTGCTAACAGCCAACAAATTCTAGAAAATGAAAGAGTAATGCCTGAAAGTCATGCTTATCTTCCCAGTTTGAATATTTTTTTTTTTGCCTTTCTTTTTAGTATCTAGTGTCCTTGATTCAGGAGAACCTGGGATGGATGTGGGTTTTCTATTTCTTTATTCTAATGGTAAGAAATCTCCTTTTTTAAAATTCTTTGTCAAAGTTCAATTTGCAATGGAAAGTTTTTGTGAGAACCTGAAAGTTGTGACTTAGACATGCAATCTATCTGCAGGAGCTGCAAACTCTGATGCAGTTCTCAAAGTAGTCTGTGGTGTGCCTTTGCCTCAGGGTGTCTAAATCAACTGGGTTCATTCTGGATCCTTTAAAGTCACGTTGGCCAACAGGAACTGAGATTGTGGCAGAGGCACAAAAATACTTGCCTAAAAATACCTGTATGCATTTCCTAAAGCTCATACCACATGACTGACTTCCAAGGCAGGACTTTCTCCTCCTTCATCTCCCTGATAACATAGTTCTTAATATTTTCATGGAGCTGAAGTTAAGCTGATTGTTAGCCCTTGAAGATTAGTGGAAGGAGTGATGAGGATCTTGAAAGTAAAATGAAAATGCCTTGTCCTCCTATACCACTGGGGGAGAAGACCATTCAGGCCCTGATCTCCTCAGCATTGCCACAGTGATGAATGCTGTACAATTTACCCATTCTTACCTGCTGGAAGTGCCAGGAATTGTCTTTGCATCTGTGCTGGCAAGGGAGAAGGCCACTTCGGTAAGCAGCAGAGGTGGCCAGGAGGAAGGCCGTTGAGGAGGTGAAGAGCTCGTCCTCTATGAAGAGAAGATCATGACAGCTGAAACCGTATGAGCTTTCCTGCAAGCTCAGTCCTCCCATCTGCTGTGCCACTTTGTCATCGCTTCTCTTAGCCTGTGTCTTTCTGGGGAGGCCTTGAAGGCACATTGGAGTGCAGGATGGCTGCAGCTATGGTTGCTCTGTGCTAATTGTCCTGAATGTGCTTCTTTTCACAGACGAGTTCAACAATCCTGTTCATTTCACCATTAATAGTGAGGGAGATCAAATTGCTTCTGCATGAGCGGCGCCTGCGAATGCTGGCTGAGTGACTTCTGCTTGCTTCTGGAAGGATTGTTGTACGGACCTGACAGCTGGGACACTAATCAAAACTCCGGGAGACTTGTTTCTTACATCCTCCAGGATTGGACTAATTCAAAATGGCTCTGCAAGACTTGATTGACCTGCCTTTGCGAGCTCAATAGTGAACTACCAAATACCCGTCCTGAGACCACCCGCATCACGGAGCTGCTGACCTAAGCTAGACAATCCATGAGATTGGCAGATTGTCCCGGCCTGCCAGACTCTTCCATGTCAGCAGTCACACTAGGGTCTTCTGTTGGGTGGTCTCACTGCTATACCCTTTCTTATTTATTTCTGGATGTCCTGACCAAATGTCGACTGTTTAAAACTGACGGTGCAGAGGATGTCTTGCAATGAATTTTGATGCTCTGGTGTGCTGGTGAAATCACAGAGTGCATTTCATGGATAGTCTAAATTTATGGTCACTTTAGCTTTTAGAAAGGGCAAAAATAGTTATTTGGAATTTGTGCTGTCCAGTTGTTTAAAAAATGCTGTTGCTAAATCTCTGCACAGACGGACCTCTGCTATCCCTAGCTATTAACTGTCACATATTCCGGTAGATTCACATGGAGAAGTTACCTCCATATTTGTTTTTAGCATTTTTTAATAATAATAATATTACTAATCTCTGGGAAATGAGATTTCAGTTTTTAACTATTTAAGCAGACAAATAGTGTGCAATACTTTACTGTGATCTCTGAGAATAAGCCTTAATAGATCCTTTGTGTCTAAAGGATCCTTGAATGGCTTTGGGGATCAGTAATGGGACACAAATACTTTCACTACTGCGTTGTTATTTGAACTCTGATCAATACTGACCAAAATGGGACTGTCAGGTGACCCTCTGAAGGAAGCTGGTGTCACTGATTTCATACTCACTGGGCAATTGCTCATCTCCAGCAAAGAGAACCAGAATGGAATTAAAGGAATTTAAGGGACCTGGCTGCTCTCGGACATGGGCCTCCTGGCAGGGACTGAAGTGTGCTTGTGGAATAGCATCAATGAGCAAGTGCTGCTGTCTTCCCCCGTGCTCCTCTGCCTGTGGCTGCATAGGGGACCTCAAGCTCCAGGGTTTTAAAGCTTGAGTTGTATCTTGAAGAGAAAGGTAGATGCAAGTCAGCACTAAAAACATGTGACTGCACTTAGTATGGTGGCATTTGAGTATTTTGCAGTACTGCAGTAAGCAGCGTGACCAACGGACACCTCTGATGTTTGTTGGTGATGTTAATGGGATCGTTGAGTAACTTCTCAACAAATTGTTTTCTGCTTATGCCTTGGGATGTTTCACTGGAATAGGTATGTGTTAACCAGCAGAACTTCTGATCAAATACTCAATCTAACTAGTCAGCGATACCTGGATGGGGCTGGGGGGCAGGAAAATTCTTGGAGCTGAAAATTTGAAACTTTTAAATGGGAAAAGTTGCCTTTTTAAAATGTACAGTGATTTTTTTTTTTAAATTTATGAATGTCAGTTTTTAGTCATGTGTTGATTGTAATGAGTGGAACATTATTAGTGCCTTACGGTTTTACTGTATTGAACGGTTGCTTGGTGATTGCTGCTTCTGTAGTGATGGCTCTGTGCACAGTTTTGCTTACTGTGAAACTCAGTTGCTCCATTTTCTACTCTTCTTTCTTTCTTGGTGGAGGTGATTCTTGCATTTTTTGCTAACCCTCAAAAAAATTCAGTGCTTGGGAAAACGATGCCATTAAGCTGATGAGGGACTTGAATCCTGTTCTTGTCTCTTCTCATTCCCATTCCAGTTTTTGCCTGTGTAATTAGAGCAGGAGACTGAGAATCTATCATCCTGTTCTCAGAATTATGCCCTGGGGTTAGCGTCCATATCCCAAGCTACTCATTAGCCCCTGTACAAATAGAATCAAAACTCCCTGAAATTTAGTTCTAAAATTGATGGCGGCACCGTTTGCCCCAGCCATGGTGTCTGAAAATCTGTGGTTTCAAATTCCAACCTGGATGAGCTTTTTGGCCGGCCATCTTGGGCGCTAGATAAGCTTCTGATGAAAGGTGCGGTGGGAAGGGGACGTCGCCAGGGTCGGGGGGAAGAGAGGCAGGCCCCTGTAACAAATGGTTTCCTGTAAACAGTTCTGTCCCCTCTTGAGAGGCGTCAGATGTGTTGTGAGCCCTGCAGACACAAGCTGCCCAGCAGCTTGCATGTAAGTGTGTGGCAGTGCTTTGAGGCCACCCTCAATTAGCGAGGCATGTCTATGACTTCAGAATTGTTTTGTTGTTGTTGTTGTCCTGGATTTTTGGTTCTGTGTATTTCCTCAAGGTGCTCAGATGGAGAAAGGTTTTCAGACTGATCATGTCCAGACTGATCTCACATGAATAAACTTACTTTGACTTCATCCGGGGTGATTTTTCGGTGTGCTTTATTCCACTCTTCTCAGTGCAGTTCTGCTGAGCGTGCTTCTCTTCCACCTCATTATAGGCCTAGCTCTAACAGCTGCTTGTCACTCAACTGCTCTGAAGACCTGAGCCTTGACTAATGCTGAAACCAAACCCTCATCCCAGCCTAAAAGGGGACCATGTTCCCCTATGCTGTGGTTTGGCACTCTTCCTGATGAGTCTCATGAGAAGCTTTGTGAGAATCCCCTAACAGAGATGCCCATGATGGTGTAATTAATGGTCTTAAATAAAGAAGCCAGAACATATACTTGGTTTTATTTATTTATTTGTTGATCTGCATGTAGAAGTCAGGTGTTCCTCCCTTGAAATTAAATGTGCCATGCGGCCCTGCTGTGCCTTCTCTCCTGTGGCTCGTTTCTTTAAGCACAAATCCACACCTATGCTTAGCTGCGTTTAAATGGACACAGTGGGGAACTTTGTAATTGTGTTTGTGTTTTATAGTTTACTGTAAATTCAGAGCTGAGCATGATACTGGATTGCTAGAGAAACCCCCATGCCTGCACATTCTGGTCCCTCAACTCCAAGGAGTTTGGTGGTGCTATAATGCTATTCCTCAAGAAAAGTAACAATTCAGATTTTTACCCCTTTTCCGTCACTTTTTTTGTTTTCCTACTCATGAGGAACTTGCCAGCCTACTCTGGAAGTACTCTAAGGAGTAGAGCTGGTAGTAGCAGTCCCCATCACCACCAGTGTGACTGCGACCTCCAGAGCACCAATGTTTGGACAAGCAGAAGCGTAGGAATTACTTAACTTCAGACTGCAAAGGAAGCGCATTAGGAACTGATCTCTGGGCGTTTGGTTGTAGCCCAGGAGTGACAGACTGTCTGACCAAATTGGTTATGAAAGAAAAGGTGTGCCTCAGCCCCATGATGCTTTTCCGTGTCAAGGAACGTCCTTGCAATAGATGCCCTACAAGCAGCGCTACTGCATCCTGGTTTTCCCAGAGGTCTGGAACCCAATGGTACCAAAGTCTGCCTGGTGGCAGCATCACAGTGCTCTCCAAAGGGGGAAGAGTTGGGCTTCTGCTCTAAGTGCTGGGCAGCCTCAGAGAGCACGTGAGTTCCTTGTCCTCACCAAACCCAGAAGAGCAGCTTTCCCCTCTGCAGGAAAGTGGGAGGAGCAGCAGCAGCAGCAGCATGTTTTAAGGGTTATTGTTTTCTCCCTGAGATAAAAGGAGAAAGTATCTGTTTCGAGGTAGTCCCACAGATCACACCAGCAAAAGCACTAGCTGTTCAGGGATGTCTCGGACACACCACTGATGAGTTACTCTTGTGTAATTTTGCCCTCTATCCAGCGGTGGCCAAAGTGCTCTGCCAAACCTGTTTGCAATTTCTTCCCCCTTCTTTTCTAACTGCAAGTGCCTACAGGGATGTTTTGGGTTCTGTATTGCAAAAGTTTTCTAAGGCACAGCATGCCCACCTTCCTACATCTTTGTCAAGCGTTATCTAATCCTTTTAGTAAACAGCCTACCATTCTCTGAAGGCTGTAGATACAAGCTCTTAGACCATTTTGTGGGGTTGGATCTGAGGGGTGTGTATGTTATGTACAGGCCCATGAAAGCAGCTTGGTTCTATTAAAGCCTTTCCTAAATGAGAGTTGCTTAGATTAATATTTAGAGTAATGCAAAGAAGAATAATTTGGGCAATTGCCGTGAATGTTCCCTTTGGTTCTCCTGCGCTGCTGATTATGTCTGTGTACGTGTCTGGATCCCCGGAGGTTCTCCTGGAATGTCTCCTTTGGCCTCCTCCAGAACAGCATTACAGGTGTCTATGAAAACAAATGCAGTGGGCAAATCAAAAGAGGGACTGGGGCATGGAAGCAGATAGCAAGCTTTGTGGCTCTTGTGTTAGGTTTAAGATTACTGCCAGGAGAAGGAAGATTTCTGTCTGAGATTACAGAAGCCTAGGTAAACTGTTTGAGGACAACAGATCTTGTTTCTGAATAGTTTTTATAGCAGCAGATGGCAGTTGATGGACCTCTAGGTGAATTGGTGGAAGTCTGTGTCCATTCGTGGTGGTGGTGCTCAGTTGTGAAGGATAGGAAATCCGTACACCACCATCTCTAGTCCTTGTGGACCATGTAAGTAACAATATAATCCAGAGCGTACCAGTGGAATGACAGCAGGTAAGGATGAGATTACTTAGATGTGCTGTTTAAATCTTCTTTCCTCATAATGTGGTAAGCAAAGCATTGGGGATTTGGGACGGGTTGATTTCTCTGGGCTCTTGCATTCCAACACTAGCTCAGAGAACTCCTACACCCGGAGACCTACATCCTCACTCTTTTTCCTGTTTGTCAGGTGGGACCAGTTTCCAGAAACTCACTCATCTCCTCTGGAGTGCATGGCAGAGAAAAGCGACATTGGGCTGACAAAAGCTGGTGCTTGCCTGCAGCGAGTACCAAAGATGACAATGCAATTGGGTAACAGCTGACTGTGCTATTTAGCCAGAAGGATGGGAGTATCCGAGAGGTAATTTTGACCGGGCTGGCTCCACTATCCATTCACCTCTTCTTCAGCCTCCTTGCCCTCTGCTGTAACTCTGGCATCCTTCTGGGAATATTAATGTTTCGTTTCTTTCAGTCAGAAGCAGGTTCATCCTGGGACTGCTTACCAAGGCGTGGCAACAAGTAGGACAGACGGCAACAGGCGGCTGTGCTTCCTGCTGCTGAATGCAAAGGAGCTGTTACGTGAGGAGAGACGCAAAGGTGGGAGCCCTGCCTGCAAGAGCAGGCACGCCTCAGCATCGCGCCAGCACAATGATTTCTGAATTAGTGCACACCTCTGAAACGTCAGTTGAGCGCGTGTGCAGGGCTGGGAGGTCTCTGCTGGAGGTGGCTTTTCACTGCTTAGCTTTGTTTCTGTGCGCATCTGTGATGCTGTTCTGGAGCTCCCAGGCCCTTTTTTAAACACCGTCTTGGCCCTGTGTGCTCAGGCAGAGTCAGAGCTGGTTTCCCTGAGGGAAGGAGGAGGGTGTTGGGGGAAGATGGAGCCATGGCCCCAGCAGCTGGGTGCTACCCTGGTTCTGAGGGACTCTGGCCTTTGCTCCCAGATGGCGAAATCCAGATTGCTTTATGTGCCTGGTTCTGCTGTACTTTGCCACTTGCTTTGGCCGCTGTTTTGCTATCAGTTGGATGAGGATCTCTGCCTGTCTTCTGCGACTTCGCTGACTGCAGTTTTCTCAGCTTCCTTCTCTTCTTAGGAAGGGAGCAGGGAGTCGCTTTGGGGGGTTTATCATAATTCAAGGTCTTGGTTTGCTAGACTTGCCCTGTTCTTCCTACTTCCACTGTTGCACCTCAGATTTACTGTTCAGTCTCAAATGTGCAGGGCTGGATTCCTCCTTCTTCTGTCCCCAGTCCATTTTCTTTGCTTCAGCCTTTGGGGTAGCTGGTCTCCAGGACCAGAAAAGGAGCCAGTATTTTCTGTGCTAACAAAGTGAGCATTGTAATGCAGTTGCAGAGTGGGTGGGTGTGATTGCCAACAGACGTATTCCTTCTGCTAGGGTGTGGATTAAAGCTCAAGGTGACTTTGTTCCTGCATAAATTCACTAACTTTCCCCAGGGAACTGGAGGGGCAGGGGTGGGAGGGGAGAAGTATGATAAATGAAAGTGTTGGAAGGAAATGCACTTACATAGCACGCACTACCAAAGCATAAATGCGTGCTCTGTAAGGAGCTTTCAACATAGCTTAAGGTAGCACTCCATGGATTTAAAAAAAACCCAGGACAATGTTTAGCTGAGAAGTTGAGCGTGGCTCTCTGCAGGCTGCAATCCTAGTGTAATTGCCTGGGTAAGTGGATTAGCAAGCAGCAGTGTGGCTTGTTCAGGGTTAGGCAGGCTTCGAGGGGAGCAAGGAGGGCACTGTTCCTCACAAGAGGATGAGACGGAGGCAGGCAGCCTTTGCTGCTCTCTACCAGTCAGACCTGTTTGACACTGAAAACTGTGGCAGACGGGTTGTCATCGCGTGTGCTTGCTGGGAAGGGTCCCATGGAAACAGTTCCTTTCAGAGCTATCGCTTGTCCTTATTTGCCATGAGGTGGGTATGGTGACAGCAAATCACATCTTGGGACACTTGTTCTCTGCCTTTGTTGCCATGGGAATCGGTGTCTTCCGCAGCTTTGTCTTCTGTGAAAAAAAGAGAAGTACTGTTACCTTCCCTGGCTCACCCACCAAAATGTGCCGAGGATGAAGGGGGTTGTGGTCAGCCACATCATGCCTGGAACAAAACGTTCGTGCCAGGGACAGGGCTGTGAGGTCGCTTGTCTTAAAATCTCATCTGGCCATGCACGTCCCTCTGCGGTAGTTACCACTTCTGTGTTATGGGGTGGTGATGCAGAACACAAAGCGGCGGAGGCATGCTGGCCCGGGTAGCCCTGCTCCACTCGCCCTGGGTGTCGGACGCAGAGCTATCTGACCTTGCCAGAGTGACAGGGCTGGGACCTGCCCTTGCACCCGCTTCACAGTTAGGTAGAAGAATCTGGGTCACGCAGACGTCTGACACGCCAAAACATGACGTCATTCCAAAAGTCTGGCATGGCCCAGGGGTTCAAACACCCGTCCAGCGGGGACTCAGGTGGGGTCCCCTGCCTTTGTGGGAGAAGGAGGCTGGGGGGGGGCAGAGGCGCACCAGACTCATGGGGAGAGGTGCTGTGTTTCGGCTCCCTCTCTGGGTGACTGAGCGGCCCCTGGCAGGGATGTGGGAGGTGCGTGGCTGGTCCTTCATAACCAGGAGAAAAAGGCACTGCGGAGCCTCTGAAGGGAGTGAAGGAGTTTCTGGGGAGCGGGAGCCCAGCTGGGAGCCTAACCCAGGATCTGCATCTCTCTTGTGCTTCAGCTCATGGCCAAGCCCTGTCGAGTGTGGTAGGGAGAGAAGGGAAACTGCATTTACAAAGCAAACCTTAACTCTTAGGGGAAACCGTTCGGTCCCTGGAATTTTCCATGCTGTATGGGGAGCCAAGGCTCTCACTCTGAACTATCCTGAGGTGATACGAGAAATCAGCTCAGTTTGGAGAGCTCCCCGCCTTTCTACAGTATGTCTCGTTCCTTCCTCCCAGCCCTCGCTTGTGTCATTTCTTTAGATTGTAACTGATCTCTATTTTAGTTACGCTTCTCGAGCGGATTCCGATACCGAATTAAAAGATATTTATCTGCCCAAAACTCCTACGAAATAAAGAAGTGGTGTTATTTCCACGGTACAAATGGGGAACTGAGTCAGAGGGAGGCTAAATGACACATCTGAGGTTACCCAAGAGGGCTGAGCACTGCTGGGAACCGAATCTGGCAGTTCCTCTCCCCGCTGCCAGAGCCCTTGCCTTCCGTGGTGCTGGATGTGGGGCATCAGCCCGCTCTGCCCCCAGCCTTTCATCGCAGCCTGGGCCCTTGGACTCTGAAATGAGCCATAAATGCAATCAGCCTCTTTCAAGTGGAAAGAGTGATTTATCTTGAGCCCTAAACTTTTGGCACTGGAATTAAAAGTAGAATTTGAACTGGTCTGTGTAAATAACCCCACAATTAACAATCCAGCGCTTTTGCTTAGACTTCGGTGTTTGTGGTGTCACCTTCTCCTGGGGAAGTGGCTGTGATGCCTACAATTGACAAAAAGTTCGTATTTGTGCCAAAGTTGACATGGGTTTTGCAGCTAAAAATACTGCACACTTTCAAACTGTGCTGCTTCCTGCTCTGCAAAGAGTCTTCTTGATGATCAGTCATTCAAGTTAGAAGCGGTTAAATGTAGAAATATAGATGAGAAATGTGGAATTCTGGAACAGCAGGAGAAAAAAGGTGATAACACTTTAACCTGGGATGGAAATAAAACACACAATTCTCTCTCAAAAATGTGTGCAAGTGCTGTATTTTTAAATATAAAAAATATCTATGTAATAAGCTGTTTTAAATGAGTCATTCAAAAATGCAGGAAGTTTCACTTTCTCGTCTAATAGATGCGTGTTTCTGTGTTTATCCTTTTGCATATGTATGAGTATATACACATGTATAAATACATGAAATGCTCACACTGTTGTAGCTCGAACAGTTTTTCCATATTTCTCCCTCTTCAAGTGGCATTGTTTAGTCTTCAAGGATACTCATCACAAAATCCACTTTAACTCATGCACTGCTAATTTAACAGAAAGGGGCTTCTATTGCAGCCTGAAGCTGTGTTCGTTGTCCTTGACCTCTGTCTGCGAAAGGGCCTTCTTGGAAGTTGTCAAGAATATTGAAATAAAATGACGGGATAAAAACAATGACTAATAGAGGGTGGGCAACTAATGAGTCACCACGAAATACCATCAATGGAATATGCTGAGCTCCAACTCAGCGCGGTCTGGCTACCTATGTATCATTGCTGAGTTCTTCGAAATGTGCCACTACAAATGGCTGATACAGTCAGCTAACCGCAGTGAAATGGTACAACTTCAAAGCTCTGGGAATAATAAAAGTCATGTCTGCCACTGTCTGCTTACTCACCCTTGAAACAAGCCGGTATGAAAGCAGCAGAGAGCGATTTAGGCTCACAAACAAAATGACTCGCAGGCTGTGATGTGTTAGAAATTAGTCATGTTTCGGTGTGTTCTTCTGATTTTGCTCAGCAGCCGTCTGCGGTGCCTCAGCATCCGCCTGCCATCCTGGAAGTCAGGCAAGATGGGAGAAGCAGCGAGTGATGGGGGCAGAAGGGCTGCTCCGGAAAGGAAAATTGAGCCCTCTGAGCTGCCCCACCGCATGTGGGGAGTGCACGGTCCGGTGCCGGCAGGCAGCCCTCGGTGCCAGCATGGCCATGCCATTGCCTCTGGTCAGGGATTTGCACAGGGACCTGCTGCTGAGGGCTGAGATTCGCTGGCACTGCCAGGAGGCAGGAGCGATGAAGGTTGGGAAGCACTGGCCATTGGACAGGGTGTTTGAAGGCACAAAGGGGTGCTTTATTAGCCCGGGGCTTCTCATTCAGTGGGTTCCCCAGTGTGGACGCCTCCTCAGGGAGGTCTTTTACCTTTGCCAGAAGAAAGGAGGGAAGGGTCGCCCCATTGTTCTCAGGCTTCAAAACCGCCTCCCCTCCCCGAAACTGTGGGGCCGGTGGGGTGCTGCTTTGGTGTCGTTTTTCTTTCATGAGTCTGGGCGTGGGTTAGCCTGATTTTCAAACACCTTCCTTCAGCCTTTCCCTTACTGTAGTTGTGTACTTCTGCTGACAGGCAGTAAACCAGCAGTTAAAACCAAATCCCTTTCTGGCCAGCTCTGTGAGGCCCCCATCCCTCCTCCTCACTGCCGTGGGGCTCAGCCCTGCCATGCTGCTTTTGAGGATGGGTGTACAGAGGTGCATTCAATGTGACTGCAGCATTTCCTGGAGGTGGGAGCTCAGTGGCTGCCGTGCCCGAGCCCTGCCTGGTGCAGCTTGCTTACCCCAGCAAGCCGCAGACACCATGGGCCAAAGCCAGGCCCTTTCCTCTGCTTGTTCCGTTCTGTGAGCCCATGAGGCTGCTGGCATTTCCACCCACTGTCCACGAGAGCGGAGCTCCTGTGTATGGCAGCGTGGGTACCCATCACATCTGGGATACCTGCGCTGGGGCGAGCTGTGGTGGGAAACAGCTGAGGGAAATGAGCCTGGGGGTGCAACACCATACAGAGGTGGCACCTCGCTGTCCTTGCCCTTGGAAACAAGGGTACCAGCGCACAGGGAGGGAACAACAATGCTGCGGCAGCGCTGGTGCCACGCTGGGAATGTAAAGGGCCTGAGCAGTGGGTGGACTGATTTGTGGGATGTGCAGCGATATATTTTCCCTAGCGCTGTGGGTATCCTGGGTTGTAAAGTGTGCTGGGACTGCCAGGTGCTCTGCTGGAGCTCAGTTCTTATCAACCGCTTTTTCTTTCTGCCCAGTCCCCAGTTGCAGGGGACACAACCTGAGCAGTGGCGTGGCTGAGCACAGGGGATGGCACCTGCCCGGCGCGTCCCCCTGGCACATCCACCGACAGACACGGAGCTGCACAGACTCCACCTAAAGCTCACAGCCGTCAGGGCAAGAAAACCTGTGTTGGTTCCAGTCTTTCAAATAAGAGCTAGGCAACATTGATAAATCTGAGCAGAATCTCCAATGGCTGCTTTTAATCAATGAGAGGACATCTCCCAGGTGAGGCCAGCTCTCTGCTGTGGGGGCTTGCAAAGGGACCCCCTCCGAGGGGGTTACCCAGCACTGCCGGGAAGGCCCCAGAGACCTGTCTTGAGGTTGGGCTGCTTTAATGTTTAACAGGTGCAGGTGCACCTCTGCAACGCAGGCGGCGGAGCAGGAGGCTGGCGGTTGTCAAAAGAGAAGGGGTTTTACAGCGCGTGCTGCAGGTGCTTTTTGAAATGTTAATGTCACATCATCTTGCTTCTACTTTTCTGAAGTGGTAAAGCCCAATTCCAGCAGACATCTTCCGTTGGAGCTAATGAGAGTCGTACATATCAGTCTTTTCAGCGGTTAGGAATTAATACAGAATATTTTATCCTTTAAAATGTTGGGCAAACATTAACTAATCCTCTCAACACCCTTCTGGGGTAGGTAAATATTACTCTCTCCCAGGTGCAGAAACTAAGGAGGAAAAGTTATATGATTTGCTTAAAGCCACAGAGGGAATCAAATGGGGGTAGAGGTGGTGGGAAGGTTTTTTATAGCTTGTGCCTGTGCTTGGGCTCATTGCAGGTGCTGCCTCTCAGCCAGTGTCGTTTTATAAAGTCAGTTGTGGTGGTGGGGAAACGTGCTGGTGTCTCCTTGATGCTACAAGGAGCGGAGCAGCCGATGCACGAGCACGCCTGCCGCTGTACAAATCAGCAATGCTCTGGGGTCTGCCCAGAGCACGGACAAAAGGGCTTTGGGGGACAGGGTTTTCAGGGACCGCACAGCTCTGCAAAAGCCCTCTCGCTTTGAAGTCAGTAAAGTTTCGGCTGGTCGGCTTAAAGGCAGGACTTAATGCTGTGAAAAGCTTGTCGCTTCCAGGCTGAGCTTGCGGGGGGGGGCCCTCAAGGGGCTTAGCCCTGAGCCTCCTGCCTTTAAAGTGGGTGGTAAATGTTGTCTGCAGAGCTGGACTTGTTTATCTTTGGGATTTACATAGCAGATACAGTGGCAGGATGGCCTTGTGTTTGCAGACCTGGAGGGGAAGCTGTGCACCCGCTCCTGCCAGCCCGGCCCAAGGAGGGGGCTGCTGCCATGGGTGTCGGGGTGCTGCTGCTGCCCGGGCTCAGCCTTCCCGCAGCGCCCACTGCTGCCCTCGGGTCAGGGTGAGGGTGGCTCTTGGGAAGCCAGTGCCTGGTGCTCCTTGGGACGCTTGCCTCCTCTTCTTTGCGGCTGGGATTTTAAATGTCCTTGTAGCGAGGGGTTTCTCTCACTGTGCTTAATTGCACCACACTAACCTCTCCCTGCTCCCATTCCCATGGTGTGTTGGCTTGTCTCCTTGCTTGTTTTCTCATCTCTGACCTGGCCAGGGCTTCAGTTCACAGGCAATCAGATAAAATTCAATGGAAACGTTTGTGCACCAAGCAGCTCTCGCCTGCAAAGATAAAGGTCACCTATGTGCCCTCAAGGTAGCGCTAGGGTTTACCGAGTGTTTACCCGAAGGGCTGCGACCGTGGCCACTTCAGGGCAGTCGCAGTTCATTGGAAAGCCCTTGTTTGTCATCCCCTGATCCTATTTCAGATCGGGTCCGAGGCAGGGCCACGTAGTTGGGGTCTGTTCCTGCATGATGGGCTGCCAGGGAAGGCTCCTGTCTGTGCCGCGTAGTGCCCAGGCTCTTTTAATTAGAGACACATGGTTTATTATTTAAAAGAATAAGCTTTCCTGGTTGTTTGTTAGGATCTTGTATCTGAGAGTGCTGCAGCTTGTGAGCCTTAAATTAAGCCATACGAAGGACATTGAGCACCTCGGGAAGCGGGTGCTGCAGAACCTATTGTTCTCGCCCTGAATTGTGGGGAAGCTCTTTCCCCACACTGGCTCTTTTACTTGGTAGCCAACTAATACACACAGTGGTTTGTTTCTGTCTCCATCTGTTCCAACTTCAGTTTATTCACAGCTCTGTAGGTATTGTACACTCTGCTCCTGCTTTTTTTTCTGGGTTTTTTTTGTTGGGTTTTTTTTGATGGGAGAGCCTCCCCTTTTCATGGTTCACTTCTTATTCATTTTGTAGGTCTCTGGCTTCCTTGTCAAGTTTTCTCTTTTGTTATATTAATTGGTCTTAAATCTATAGTCAGGTGCTGCGCACGTGCTTCCCGTGTACACCTTAACCATCTGCTGTGTTTCATCTCCATGGCACCCAGGCCAAATTCCAGCTCTGGTAATGACATCCTGCCTCCCTGCATTTTCCCTGCACTTTTAATTGGCTTCAGTTCACTTTTTTTTTTTTTTTGTCCTAACGTGCCCTTCCGCTTGGTGGCGGGGAGAGGTAGACTTGGATAGTGAGGGGCTCCAGGCTGCCGGCACCCACCTGGGGGGCAAGACACCTGGCAGCAGGCAGCTCTCCTGCCTGCAAGGAGCAGCCAGAGCACAACTTGATGACTGGAGAGCAAAATGGGGAAAACATTAAGTTGGAAACAAGCTGCACATTTTCAGCACTGAAAGCAGTTTTACGATTTTTTGAAGGCATGTAATGAATTTTGCATTTCCCTGAAGTCTTTTGCAGGAGAGTAGGTGGCTTTCTGAAATGGGTGCTATTGCCTCCTGGCTGTCCTTCTGTCTAAACAGATCAGCTGTAGTTCCTGGAGGAGGGCAGAGCAAGTCCTGATAATGTTTACCTCTGGCCTTAACACTCCCAGATCTTGATACCTTCGGAGTAAAACCTGATGTGTCCAAGTGATCCCAGAGCGTATTGAAGCTCCAGGAGTCTTGCTGGCGCTTTCGCCTGGCTTATCTGACACTTTAATAGTGCAGCAGTTGTTAGCTTTACAACCAGGTTTCAGGAGGATGAGACTGGTGTCTGTGTTTGGGAATTGTTCTGTGCAGCACACATTTTACTGGGGGAGAGCTGAGCGGGTTCTTGCTACTCTTTTTTCCTTCTTTTCTTTTTTTTAAAATACTGGATTCTCATTTTTGTTGAAAAGATCCTCTAATGCTCAAAACTTGCTTAAAAGCATGGCCTGAACTTCTTATGCACTTTGCTTATTCCTTGCCAGCCTGGAAGCTTTCTCTTCTCTCTGCTAATCCTGTTACTTCCAGTGACAGCCCCAGCTGTGGGGGTGAGCCGCTGGCAGGGCTCAGTCTCGCCTGCACTCTCCAACTGGGAGTCCTTAATGTCACAATGCGGCTCCAGTTGTCATGCCGAGTCCTGTACCGATGACTGTGGGTACCCAGACAGCAGATGGATGGATGGATGGATGTCCTCCCACTGTTACTGCTCGCTGCTTATCATTTAACCTCAGTTTTATTTGAACAACTTTGTGCGTTTTAACGTCAATGGTCAGACCTCTGCTACCTCGGTGTGGTTAGCTGCTTGTTGGTGTTGTTTTACATGGGGCAACCTGTCAGGGGATTTCTCCCTGGCTGTCACCTTGGTGGGAGTTCAGGGCATGGACCCATTTCTGCCTCCTTTCTGGTGCTGGCTGGGGGCCTCAGTAATGCAGAACGCTCACAGAGGAGGCTCTGCATTGGGCTTCCCAAGGATGTCTGCATGTCCTGCTTTCAGGCATTGCCGAACAGGAGAAACAGTGACCATCTCCTTCATAAGAGCCCCGGGAAGGGGCCATGCTCTTTAGCATCCACCGCTGAGCCTGGCTCCCGCCTTTCCCTTTCCCTTCCGGAAACCTGGCGCGCTCTGCAGATCGCACTGTGAACTCTTGGAGGGGGCTGAAACTGCTGTTGTCTTTGTCTTCCCCAAATCCAGCATGCTCTTTATGTGGATTAGAGGTTCCTGGGCGCTTTCTGAGGCTGCGTGCAAGGGCTGTGCTTTGGACCATGTGCCATTCCGCTTCCTCGGCGTTGGGTGGAAGCTGGACAGTTTCCCCCATCGCAGAGCAGCTTGTAGGGGCAAACAGTCCCGGTGGCCAAGGCAAGGGACTAAATTGGACGTCAGGGCCAGGTGCCCAACGCGGGGCTGTGGCTAAGGCATGTGCCGCAGTCTCTGGCCAGGGCCACCACCAGACCCATTCTTACATGAATTTATCCATGCTCAATTAACTTCCTTCCTTTACCTTTCATACAATCTTGTGTGCAGGTTTACAGGATGCATTTGGAACTTTCAGATGCATTTAAATGTTGGTAAAATGTGTGTAAAATGTGTATAAAATGAAATACCCCCACACTTTTGTGCTTGTTGGCACTTGGGTACCCAGTCAACAGCACTCTTACAGCTTTCACAGCAGTCTGGGTGCACAGCCTGGAGCTGCTGGTGCCCACTGAGAAGGTGGGTGCCGGGTGAGGATGGCAGCAACACCTGCCTCTTATACAGCATTCTGTGGCAGGTAAAATCTTCCTGGTTGAGTGGAGGATCAGTGGTGGAGGCTGGGCTGCAGGCAGCCACTCAAAAGCAGGGCAACAATTGGCATCACCTTTTGCTTCGGTAGGCAAAATGTCCGCAGGATTTAATGCCTGGTCGTGGTTTCAACTGCTTTGGAAATGCCAAAGGAAGGACTGGGACTGTGGGAGTATTCAAGGGAGGGTTGCCACATGAAGTTATGTCACCTCCTGGGCTTCTGCGAACCAGTGGAAGGAACGTCAGGACTTGTCCTTGCAGAAATCCTCTCACCCTGTTCTGCACAGACCTACCCTTGAAACAGCAGTAAGCCACCTGTGCTCCCATCCTCCTAGCAGTGGAGAATAAAGTACTTGTACCGGTGTCTCCCCTAGCACATAGGGGGAAAGACCAGTTCTTATCAATGAACAAAGCAGTACAGCTAGCAATAGAACCACCATCAGTGAATAACCCTGCAACCCTCAATCCAACAAAGTCCTTGGCATATTATACATTTTTTGTCTTTTGAGCCTTAAGGTCTTTGTGAAGATGGTGGCCTGCTTGGCAAGGTGTTAAGCATGCATACATGTGCATGTAGGAAAGTGTCTGCCCTGAAGTATTTGGAGTCCAAGTGCACAAGACAGATGGCAAGGGGCAGGGGAAAGGAAGGGCGATGGATCCTGTTTCCCTGACAGGGAGTAGGCTGATTACAGGACAGACTTTTTAAATAGTATTTGGAAACACAGAGATGTAGGGCAGAGGTTTCCCTGATGAGTTGCTTGCTGAGACGCTTCGTAGCATGGCCTTTGGTGCATCTCTGCTTGATTAAATGTCCTTGAAAATTTAGTCTTCAACTTGCAAGACTTGGGAGTTCAGCACCAAGTTTCTGACTCTGAAGTAGTCTTTTAACCCTGGCAGCATCCTTCATTTGCTGCAAGGTAAGACTTCTAGATCAGCAATACGTTGGGTCAGATTTGATTGTTTCAAATGCATGGGTTGGTTTACCAGTGGAGTGGGTCAGTACTTTGCTTGTGTCCGCTCCCGCTATAGCTCTAATTTCTGTACTGATGGAACAGTTTATGAAAGTTAATGGATTTATCACTGCTCTCACTCCTGTGAGAGAGAGAAATGGGTTTCATGTTTTACAAGTAGATGGCTTGACATAGAAGAAATAAGTTTTTTTAACTCGGCGTCAGAGAAGAAAGCATAGGCATGGCGTTAGCATTGCCTCAGGTGGGCAGCATCCTGCTTCCCCCACGGGGATGCTTACAGCAGGGAGCAGGGGTCCCCTGGTTAAGTACTCAGTCGGTGCTCCTTTCTCCTGCCCCTTTCCTTGTTCCCACAGATCGGATCGGCCATCTGTGCCACAGCCTGTCACCTGATTTATGGGAGCCATAAACTATAAAGCAGAAAGAAATAAAAATACTAAACACTTAGTTTTTTAAAAGGCCAACAGTGCATTGAAGTCTTGGCGATAATTTGCTTATAAAGAAATATTATGCTTCAGATCACAATCTCAGGCTGCAGATGGAGGCTGAGATCTGGCCTGAGTCTCTCCCACTTAGGCTGTAAAAAGGAAGGGAAAGGGATAAAAAAACCCACATAGCATGTGGGGATTAGGCTTGGCTATCTTGCTGTCCATCACCTCCTGTGCCTGGGAGGTCATGTGGAGCAGTGCTGATGTTCTCCAGAAAAAAACCTTGCCCTCTGCTGGAGGGACAGCGGGCTGACGGAGGGATGGGAGGTGAGAAGAGAGAATCATACAATCATAGAACCATTAAGGTTGGAAAAGACCTCTAAGATCATCAAGTCCAACCATCAACTAACACCACCATGACTCCTAAACTAGGCCCTGGAGTGCCACGTCTATACCTTTTTTGAACGCCTCCAGGGTTGACGACTCCACCACCTCTCTGGGCAGCCTGTTCCAATGCCTAACCACTCTTTTGGTAAAGAAATTCTTCCTGATGTCCAATCTAAACCTCCCCTGACGCAACTTGAGGCCATTCCCTCTCGTCCTATCACTAGTTTCTTGGGAGAAGAGTCCAACACCCGCTTCACTACAGCCTCCTTTCAGGTAGTTGTAGAGAGCGATAAGGTCTCCCCTCAGCCTCCTCTTCTCCAAACTAAACAGCCCCAGTTCTCTCAGCCGCTCCTCATAAGACTTGTTCTCCAGACCCTTCACCAGCTTCGTTGCCCTTCTCTGGACACGCTCCAGCACCTCAGTGTCCTTCTTGTACTCAGGGGCCCAAAACTGAACACAGTACTCAAGGTGCGGCCTCACCAGTGCAAGAAGGAAGGATAAAAATCCATAAGCAGCAGTCAGACAACTGAGATTTATAGTCTGTGTGGAAGCGTCCAAATTGTTGGGTTGAGAGCTGTTCCCCTTGGACTAAGCAAGAGGTCTTGCCTACTTTAACTGCAATATTGTCAGCCTGGCCAGGCCAAACGCTTGTAGGTGCTGCCTGGGGAGCACTTGCCTTTAATAATGGTTGCTGAATACTGATGTTTGCTCAGTGCATATGGGTCTCTGTTTCCAATGGTGAAAGCCAGCCCCCAGCCAGCACAGCACCTGTAAGAACAGAGAAGCAGTAGGTACGTGAGCAGGTTAGACCTTAAGTGGTGTCAGTGTTTGATTGCTAGAGAGGTCTCCCAGCTGCCCCAGGCAGGGGCCTGCTCTGGGCGGATAAAATTCCTTTCTGGTTAAGCTTCCTGCTGCAAACACTGCCTGTGCCTATTTACCTACTGGGCTTGCACTGGTGACTGGCACCCAGCAGCAAAAAGCAATGCATTGCTCCAAAGGAGATCAAGGATTTCACGGCCAGTTCAGTGCAGCTGTATTTTCTCCTATCTGATCTTCTCCACTTTACCCTGTCAAAACCACCTATTAGTCCACTGCCATCTCAAATGAATTTTGCTGTGACGCTCTAGGGTTGCAGGAGGGCAGGAAGGTTGTCAGCAATTTGTTTGATTTTTTTTTTTCCTTCTGTCCTTTCCTTACGTCCCGCTGGCAGGGAGGCTGCCGGCAGCGCTGCCTTGCGCCCTGAACAGCACAGAGCTTGGTTCCCTTTTTCAAGTCTTCTTCCTACAAGAAACTTTTCTTTAAAAGAGGACCTTGCTTTCTCAGATACACATCCTAAATGTGGTGATGTAGGGCCGTTTATAAAGACATGGGAACTGGGAGGAAATTGTCACTTCTGGGGTTTTGGGGGGTTTTCCTTTTTTTTTTTTCTGTCCCCCAATAATCGAAATGAACAGATTTTCCAGGAAGCCCTAACTCTGGTCTTGGACTCATAATATTCATGAAGTCCACTATTCCAGCTCTGTTCCAGGTGCAGCCTCAGCAGTGTTGAATTATCACCTCCCACTGGCCTGCGGGCCACGCTGCCCCTGACGTTGCCTGCTATGCAGTTCATGGTGTTGCGATGCGAGCACACTGCTAACTTGCAGAGTTTGGCATGCCTGTAACTCCCAGGTCCTTTGCAGCCGGGTGACTACTCGGCCAGTCTGTTCCCAGTCTGCACTGATGCCTGGTGTTATTCCTCCCCAGGGCAGAGCTTTGCACTCCCCTTCCTGTGCGTCATGAGGTTCCTGTTGGCCCAAAACTTGAGTTTCTCAGGGTTGTTTTGGATCCTCAGTTTGCTGAGGGTATGATCTTTCTCCCATGCTACATTTAAAGGGTTTTTATCATTCCTTGAGAACTACTGAGTTCAGCCTGGCTGTGTCTTAAAGGCTTGCTGGCGATCTCAGCAGACACATGTTAACTGTAAATGAAGGGGCAGGGTACTGCATTTCAACAAGGAAATAATTAAAGTAAGAAGGCTTTAACAAAAACAGATCCAAAGCTTAAGTACCCTGGTTGAAAAGGGAATCTGAAGTATTTAACTTCTCCCGCAAAGACATCGCTTGGGCAATTCCCCAGTTGCCGGGGTGGTCCTGGGCTCCACAGCGCCTGTGCTCCTGGGCCAGGAGATGCTCCTGCCCTCCTCATGCAAGCATGAGAGTTTCAAACATTCTTTATCAACCCCAGAGAAGTAAGGGCATGAGTCTGTTTTAACTCCCCCTGGGAAAAAAATCACTTTTACCTCGTAAATTAATCCAGCCAAGAGCATTCCCTCCTCTCTAGCCCTTTACAGTGTTGAACGTTGTAGGAGAAACCTCTCTGGGAGAGAGGGCTCACGGGCTATTTCTCCTCTAGTTAGAACAGGCAGTTCATTATCTTGGGGAAATCAAAACTTTCAAAGCTTCTGGCTGCCCCCATCTTTCCCTTAATTCCCTGAAATGTTTAACAGCATCCTCCGCTCACAAGTCTACGGGGCCAGATGGGATCCACCCGAGAGTGCTGAGGGAGCTGGCGGAGGAGCTTGCCAAGCCGCTCTCCATCATTTATCAGCAGTCCTGGTCAACGGGGGAGGTCCCGGATGACTGGAAGCTAGCCAATGTGACGCCCATCTACAAGAAGGGCCGGAAGGAGGATCCGGGGAACTACAGGCCAGTCAGCCTGACCTCGGTGCCCGGGAAGATCATGGAGAGGCTCATCTTGAGTGCGCTTACCGGGCAGGTGCAGGACAAGCTGGGGATCAGGCCCAGCCAGCATGGCTTCATGAAAGGCAGGTCCTGCCTGACCAAGCTGATCTCCTTCTATGACCGGGTGACCCGCCTAGTAGATGAGGGCAAGGCTGTGGATGTTGTTTACCTGGACTTTAGTAAGGCCTTTGACACTGTCTCCCACGGCATTCTCC
>WAAD01012688.1:249634-260832 GCA_013389945.1 Fregata magnificens
GAAGGCCTTGCTGAAGTCAAGGTAAACAACATCCACTGCTCTCCCTTCATCCACCCAGCCAGTCATGCCATCATAGAAGGCTATCAGGTTGGTCAAGCATGATTTCCCCTTGGTGAATCCATGTTGACTACTTCTGATAACCTTCTTTGCCTCTGCATGCCTGGAGATGACCTCCAGGATGAACTGTTCCATCACCTTTCCGGGGATGGAGGGGAGGCTGACTGGCCTATAGTTCCCCGGGTTCTCCTTCTTGCCCTTTTGAAGATTGGCATGACATTTGTTTTCCTCCAGTCCTCGGGCACCTCTCCTGTCCTCCACGACCTTTCAAAGATGATGGAGAGATGGCTGCAGTAGCTGAGCAGAGCTGACTCCTCAGGCACCACCTGGTGAATGAACACAGTCTCACAACCCAAATGCACAGTGGTGCAGTGGAGGTCTCTGGGCAGATGGGGTAGGGGATGTTTTCTCTGGTCATCTCTGTCATTCCTAGAAGACCTGTGCGATGTGCTTTTCAAGTCCATTGTTCCAGAAGAGCAACTAAACATGTGCTGAACTTTGATCATGTGAGTGTTGGCGTTAATAAGTTACAAACTGACCCGAGTGCTCTAAGGGAGCTGCAGGCTGCCTGGCGAAGTTCCCTGCTTTTCAGTAAGAGGCACCTCATTACACCCCATCCCGTTCTCATCAGCTTCATTAACTCAGGCAACCTCTCCCTCTCGGGTGCCAAAACAGCTCTTGTAGTCACTTTAGTTCAGCTCTGGTCTGATGCAACCGGCCCTCCAGCTGCTGAAATGCCACTGTGTGGGAATGCCAGCTTGGTGCAGGCACAGGGCCCCGGGAGGACAGAGCTGCCATGTCCCCATTTGCCCAGGGAAGCAGGGAGGTATCATGGAAGGGGCACGGAGAAGAGAGGCCGGTAGCTCTGCCACCAACCCACCAACTCTTTCCCCTTTCACCGACTTTTTACAGTCCAAGATGAAGGCCTTTTGCTTTACCTGGCTTTTTGCTTTAACTACCTTCACAAAGTCACCTCTTAGTTGCTGGCTTGGGGAGCAACTGCCTTGCTTCTGCAACTTAGACATTACTGGGAATCTCCTGTCCACTGCACTCAGCGTGAGTCCTGCTTATAAAGCACGAGCATTCTTTACAAGAGCTGCTGAAGGTTCACTGTGAAGTGCAAAACTCAAAGAAGGAAGTGATGCTGTTTAGATATCATGGTTTCTACTCTTTTTTTTTTTTTTTTTAAGTCGGAATTTTACAGTTTTCTTTAGCAAAAACTTATTTCTGAACAAAGCTTGTTTGGAGACCTCCTTGTTGATGGCCATAGGAGCTTTTTTGCAACAACTGCTTAGAATTTATTTAAAATGCACCAAATATAATGAAAAATAGGAAGAGAAACTGAACTTTGGATAGAGCCTTCCTCTTTAATGTGCACTCCTTAGTACCAGAAAATGTCAGACACTGGTTTTCCCAGCACAAAACTGAGAAATGGGCTCTTTAGTTGTACGTATACAGCTGCCTCCTTGCCATCCCTGTCCCTTATAGACACCCTTCAGGCTCCTTCAGCAGCCTCCGTACAGTAAGTATCCTGGTGCTTGTTCCTGGACCCTATTGCTCTCTGCGCCAGAGCATCCAGCTCTGCCATCCCCGCGGTGGAGCAGTTGTGTGCCAGGGCTCCTTCATGGTCTCAGCCGCCATCTCTCAGGACTAAGCTTTTCCCTCAGGTTTGGACCTTATCTTTATTTCTTTGCTTAAGTCCCATTGGCCGTATTGCCTGAATGAGACCCACCTTGCGGCTGTTTCCGTGCCTGGCTAAGATCGCTTGTGGGAGCAGTGCCGGCGGGGAGGTGCGAGACAGCCAAGGGCAGGCAGGGCAGGGACTGCATGAGCCGGTGTGCCATGTCCAGATGAGCAGTGCCTCTCCATGGGTTGCTCGCCGGAGCCAGCCCACGTGCTGCGGCTGCTGTGGGGCTGGGCAGCACTGTGGTCCCTTGGGCAGTGACACGGGCATTGCGGGATCACCCTGCTCCCCACACTGGAGGGACCTGGCTTTCCCCTTCTCTCTGTCCCAGTCCCTCCAATGCCAGCGTGTGGTGGTGGTGGGAGGAGAGCCGAGCAGTGTGCTGCAGCTGGGGACTGACCCCTTGGGAGGGCTTGGCAATTACGGCTCTGCCCTGAGACAAGGGAATCTGGGTCCTGCCACCAGACCTGCAGGATCTGGGGAGGTGTAACGCTGCAGCCGCAGATGTGGCTTGCACAGGGCGGGCCATGGCCACCGCTTGACAAAGCAGTGGAGGTTTGGCAGCGGCGTCTGTGCTGCTCCTGAGGCTTGGAGGGATGCGGGGGGGTGTGGTGGGTGCTCAGTGCACACCGAAGTCCGTGTTGCCAGATCTGCCCCCTAATGCAGCCTAGCAGGGCTTGCCGGCCCTGCATCAGCGGTGTGGGGCAAGGGCAGCCCTCCTGCTCCCCTCCACAGGACCAGGTGACCATTCCCCACCACCCAAAGGTGTCGCAGGGTCAAATCTCTGGAGGGAGCAGGAGGTGCTCAGGAGGGGGCTGCCGGGTGCCCCTTGGGCACAGAGAAACAAACCCCCCGGGTCTGTCTGTCCACGTTGCTCTGCAGCCCCCTGCTCCCTACCTGCCCTCTGGGACAGGAGCGCGAGCCCGTGTGCCAGATGGGCACGTACGGCAGGGCGAGGGCAGGAGGCTTTTCGTACGCGAGGGCTTCCTTCAACAAAGCCGTTTCTGTCCTGCTCCCAATATTTCTGCCTGTGCGGTTGGGGACCAGGGGGGTGGAGGAGCACAAAGGACCCCAGACAATAGGGCGAGCGGGAGCATTCCTCACACCCATGGCGGCCGGCGAATGAGCTTTGTCTCTAGCTGCAGCCTCCCTCCGTTTCGGGGGCAGTCGCTGCCGTCCTCCCCTGCTCCTTTGTTCCCGCACTGCCTGCCAGGGGTGAGACAGGCAGGTGAGCGGCGCGCGAGGCAGGGGGCTGGCGACGTGCTGCGGCGGGTGCATATTAATAGATTTCTCCAGCCTGTCACTGGGTGTTTGACTTGATTCATGAGACTCCTTCGTCTTGGGGACGATGGATGCGGCTGGGAGGGAGAAAGCTGGGAGAGAGCTATTGTCTGCCCAGCCTGGGGCCCTGCCAGTGCCGCTCTGGCGGCTGCCACTGCTGCCCCAAGCTGCAAAAGCACTTTGCACCTTTGCTCCAATGTCCTTCCCGCTGTCTGTCCAGGGTGATGCGAGGAGGGACTGGCCGATACCTGCACCCTATGCGTGCCCCTGCGGCATGAAGCCATGCAGGGGAGAAGGCAGGCAGGCAGGCAGGCAGCACCGCAAACGCACTGCCTCAAAGTGCAAAAGTATTGCGCTCCAGTTGCAACGCGCTGTGTCCAAGCAGGGCTGCTCGTAAAAGTGAAAATGCTTCCACCCGATGCCTTAGTGGCATCGGAAATCAAACATGGAAAAGCCTTTTGGTGCTCTTTTTTTTAATGGCAGCCGTAGATTTTACACTAGATTTTATGATTGGCTATGACTTTTGAACAAAATAAATACGCAGCTGGTGGACAGATATTAGCCAGGCAGAAATCAGCCTCTGTCTTGAAAAGGCTGATTCAGGTTCAGCATTTGATAATGCTCGTATGGAAAGGGTGTGTACGGTAATACCAGGGAAAGAAAACAAACAGGATGGAGCGTACTCCATCATGCTGACAAAGACCTGGATTGTACATGCTGGGGTGCACATAGGATTGTTTGCATATTCAGCTGACTCTGTCTTCCCTTTTCCCCATCCCCAAGCATTGGTGGTGCCTGAGCTCCTTGGGGAGCTGTTTGAGTCGGGGGGACAAATGTGCATGGGGGAGGGGGGCAAAAGAGCACGTGGACGAGGGGTGACAGCAGAGAGGGTGCTGCTTTCGGGGCCAACAATGGAAAGGGGCTAGCTGGTGGGGTAAAGCTCCGGGGGTAGGATTTATTGGACTGAATGTAGGAAGCTCCAGCTGAGCTTGTCTGACTGCTTTCCTTTTATATTCCTAATGTGCAGCTCATCCCATCCTGAATTAGGCATTGAACAAACACATCTAAATCGCGCTCCAGAGCAAAGTAAAGGTCCCAGGTTTGATTTTTTTTTTTCTTTTTTTTCCTTTCTTTTTCTCAGCTTTCAAGGAATGAAGCTGAACTGAGGGGAAAGGAGCATTTATTCCCAGTGGGTAAAGAGAGGAAGGCTGAAATTAAGGATTTTCTCCAGCGATAGCACTCCCCTGGTGGCAAACCCCACATCTGAGTTTCCAGTAAACCTACCAGGACTACAAAGCAAACAAATCAAGAAACGTCAAGGTATATTTACTCTCCTGTTAACCTGCTGGTCCCGCTCCCTATCTGCTCACATTGGCAGCATGCAAGGGTGCACCCTGACTCTGCGTCCCGGGAAGGGGGCACGGCTGCGAGCCCGGCCGGGGAGAGGTGACGGAACGAGGACCTGGCTCCCAACTCCCACTCTCTGGCCGTTGCAGCATAGAAAGGGGGTGCTGGAGGGGACCCTGCGTTGGGAACAGTGGTGCTGGGATGCTGTGCCAGCCCTTTGCCCTGTCTGCTCTCAGCGAGGCAGAAAATTGGTTGTAAAGGGGAACTCGCACACACCTGTTTGCAGCTGAAGCCGGTGGAGCTTATGTTAGAGGTCACCTGGACTCGACTGCAGTCAAATATTGGCTGCAAGTGAGATGGGTTTCCTGAATACCATGTTTTACTTGGTGACACCTCCAGAGCCTCTGGGAAGAGCTTTTTCAAATAAGCTTGTCCTCAAGCTTTTTGCAGGTCTCTTTTTTTTTTTTTCTTCTTCCTTCTTATAAAGAGAATTAGGCAATCACAGCATTTTGATGAAGTTGCCTCTTAGCCTCTTGCTTCATAGCACGTGGCCTTCCTGAAGAAACAAGGAAACACTGATCAATTGGGTGTAGGAGACTTGCCTGCCATTCCTTTCCCCGTCTAATGTTCCTCCCTGTGCTGCCCTCAGAGCACATCCTGCCCCAGCTGCTCTGTTAACTTGTCTCTACTTATAACACTCTGTACATAAAACACAACCGGGTGCTTTTCGCTCTGATTAAAATCATGCTGTGTAAAAGAAAATACAAATTAGCGCTGGCCTTTGGGCTCCTGACAAGTTTCCAGCACCACTTTCAGCACCACAGAGATTGTGTAACTCTGCGTCCTCCGTGCGGTGATGTCCGTTATGAGCCGGGCTGGCTGCCGCACATCCATGTTCAGCTGTTAATACTCCAAGCAGCTTTTAGCGCTGAAGGAGGAAGAGAGATTGCCAGCAGCCAAGTGAAATGCAGGAACCTGCTTTTTCTTGCTAGGGGACAACGATATGGGAAGGGGTAAAAGGAGGAGGATTTGCTGGGTAATTCCCCAAATTTCAATCTTTGTGCAAATACCTCCCAGTCTAATGTGTGTCGTGTGACTGGGGAGCCCAGCGCGGGAGAGCTAACGCTTCAGTACAGGATTAACCCTTGAAGGAATAGTACAGAAGCATCTTATACAAACTATGGCTTAAGTTTGCCAGATCTTTTATGCAATGAAGCACAGGATGCTTTCCTGCCTCCTCCAGGGATTCAAGCCAGGTACGCTATGTTACACCATTTCGGTGTTGCTAACAGAAGGGCTGAGGCTGCAGCTATCATGTCGTGTTTTTGGCAGAAACCTTTAAGTCTCGACAACTTCCTCCAAGGACGCTGAACCAAACACCATTCACACCCGCGAGTGAACGAGTTGCAAATGACATCGCTGGTTCGAAACGGCGCGTGGGCACGATGTGGGCGAATGTTCCCTGCACTGGGTGTTTTCTAAAGGTCTCTGAAGCATGAGGCATGACTGAATGACTTGTGTTTTCTTTAAATGACGAGTGGGTGAATCTTGAATTGTTGGGCTGCTTTTATTTTTGTTAGATGTGTGTGGGCTGACAACATGACTCAGTATTTTCTCTGCAGATGCAAAGATCATATTGCCAATTCTGGGTATATTTTGGGCAGTTTCATGCAGGGAACTGGAATGCTTTTTTAGTCCAGAGCTTTGCTTTTTGGCAGCCTTAAGCCTCTTGATGTGAAAATAAATAAATAATTTTTAAAACGAGTGCTTTTCCAAAATGTATGAAAATACACTGAAGAAATGACCGATCATGGGGAAGCTACCTCTACCCCCACGTTTTCCCAACAATTTATCTGATTATTTTCATGTTATTCTGGAAATGTCCTTTAATGTCTGATTTTTCTTTCTGATTCTCCCTAGTCTCGAGTGCTCCTGGGCCATCTCTTTGTGTGCTGAGTATCATCTCTGGTATTTGTTTAACCAGCCGTGCCCTGCCAGGTGAGAGCCACTGTCCCCTGACTGATGGGTGTGAGTTCTCGCCCTGCTCCCAAGAGACAAGTAGGTATATTTGTGTGTACACATATGTGGTTCAGCCAGTACACAGAAGTGACAAAAGTCCCAGAAAATTTCTCTTTCTCCCCTCTGGCAACCTCCCTGCCCTGCTCCCCCTTCTTTATCCTCCCTGTATGCCACCTACAGCGTATGGCATGTGCTTTGGGAGATGCACGAGGCCCGGCATGGGCTGTGGATGCTTTTATTGTGCAATGATGAGTGCTGTCTTCTCCCATTCCCTCTTCTCTGCTGCTGAGCAGAGTGCTGGTAGTCGTGTCCTTGATTGATAAGAATAGGCTGCTTGCTAAGACCCTTACCTCTAATCATAGCCCAGTGTCCTAGAGCCACCGATAAACTAATTTTCCCTGCTGATACCAGCCCTCAGCCCACCATGAACCTTGCTGAAGATCTGGGAATGGCTAGACAATAATAGACTTGTGGGTGAAGGATGTTGTACAGCACAGGTTGTCTTTTGGGAGATCAGAAGATGATGTGCCTATAGATGTATTCTGTAGAGCATGCAGGGTGAAATGAATTCCATAGACCTTGCTTTTTTGATCTCTAACAGTAACTTTAACCACAGAAAAATTCCTACACTCAACCCCTAGCAATGGCCTTGGCTAATGTGACCTGTACCATGACCCAAACACCACTACGATCCTGACTCTATACTGGCCCGTACAACAGTGAGTCATACCTGACCGATAGCTAATTATAAGCCATATGCACAAGCATGTATTGTAGTGCAAGTGTATCATCTTCCTATCAATATAGTCCCTCAGTCCTAAGCTCTACTCCCTATTCCTGACATTTTCTCTAGCCTCCACTGTCCACCCATGGCAACAATTCACCCCAAACTTAAGGTTGAGTGCATTTATTGTCCCTCCAGACCTCATGGGAAGCCGCCCGATTTGTTTAGCACAAGTGCCTTTGCAGCCCTGTCCCAGAATGACAAGAACTGGGTACCAGATCTTATCATACCTCTGCAATCTTCACATTATTCAGGAATAATCCTAGACTTTCAGCCCTTTTAACCCAAAGCCTGATTCCAGCCTTAACCATGAACTATCAGCCAACACTCCCCCAAACATAACCCAAAGCCTTCTGCCTCGCTGCGTACCAGCACTCAGGCTTGCCCTGAGGAGCAAAGAAAGAGGCAGCGCCCTTTAGTCCTTGGTGTCCCAATCTCTAACCCTGACTGTAGCATTTACAAACCTGCTGCTCTTTACATACGGGCCCGTACCTCTGAGTGCCAGAGCTGTTCGCCCCTGCCAGCCCCAGCCCTCATGACCGTGTTTCTAAGGTCTTTGCTGGAGTCCAGGCACAGGGCTGGGGGCAGCTAGTGGGGCTTGCTGCGTGTGGAGGCTGGAAGTTGTGTTTGTCAGGGGTTGTGCTCGACAGGACAGGGCATGTTTTGGTGGAGTTTAGGATGGAAAGATTTTTTGGGGGCATGGCTGAAGGGTCAGCTGGCTCGCTCCAGCTGCTGAGGGGATGGTAGGCTGGGTGCAACCTAGAGCATGGGGCAAGGGGGAGCGTGACAGTGTCTATACATCAGTGAGAGAGCAGGGAGGCACACTGTCACAGAGAAGCAGCAGTGGGTTAGGGATGATTAGAAAAGCCTGAGAATGGCTGATGTGTTTCAGTGACCCTATTCCTTCCTTTAAACAAGCCTCATTGCTCCTGCCTGCTTACTTCTCACTGCCCTTCCACTGGCTCTTCGTCACCATCCCCACCCCTTGTCCTCCTGCCTCTGGATCTCCAGAGCTACTTGCTCCTCTAGAGCTGGTTCTGCAGCCCTCCCCAGCCCTGTGGCACTGCTGCCTCCCTGCTTTTGGCAGTCAGATCTCATCCAGGGGTTAAGCATATGACTCCTGCGTTGCTTATGACAAGGTGCTCTGCACCCCACATTGCAGGCTGGCATGTCTTGCTGGTTGGGAGCTGAGGATGGAGAGTGCTATGGCCCCAGGTCTCTTCAGGTATCCATGTGTTGCTGTGAATAATGAGCTTGCTTCTGAAGTTTTTTGGGGATTGGGTTCTAAACTGGCTTCATTTATTTGTTTACATTCAAGGTTGGTGTTGCAATTTTTGTTTCTAAACTGCATTTAATAAGACTGTCATATAAAGGCTCTCCAAGTTTCTGGGAAGAATACTTATTAACAGTGGTTTTGTAATTCTCTTACAGTGTGTGGTCCTTAGCTTTTCTGAACTTTTGCTGTGTTACATTCAAGTAGAGTTTACTGTAGTTAGAAAGGAAGCTTGGAAAGAGAAAAGCTGACAGAGAGCAGATCAGACTGAGAGTGAGATGGAGCTGGTTTATGCTTCTGTTTTTTACAACAGATGAAGTAGGTATTCCCCACCTGCTTAAGGAGTGCCCACAGCAGACTGAATCACTAACACACCTTGTTCTGAAATAAATCACAACAGCAAAAGGATGTTGCTTGTGGCAGTAGAGAAAGTGCTTATTAAATGGCGAGCTTTGCTTTGCATGCTTAAGGTCGCAACTTCTTTCTTTGTCAAATAAACTTATGGTTGTTGCTGTAATCAGGGCTGGTGAAGGGAAGGTCCCCACAGAGTGCTGAGACCAACCTGCTTCCTCATTCTTTGCACTCTCATCGTTGGGCAACTTTCTTCTGTGATGTCAGCTGAAAACTTCCTCATCAAACCCAGTAACACTGGACTCACCCTGAACAAAACAAGGTCTCCTTCCCACGTAACGCACGTTAGGCAGCCTCAGCTGCTTACGTCCTCTTATGAGAATACCCAACGGTGTGCTTTACCAAGGTGATTAAGGGTTTTCTCCTTTGCAGACACCTCCTGAAGTACATGTGTGTATTTTTATGGCCACTTTCAATAAAGTTACCACTGCAGCTGGTAACTGCGACTTCAAGATAAAACTCACCACATGACAACCTAAGAAACCAGCAAACTAAGGAGCAAGAAATTGTTCATTTTCAGACTCCAGCATGGCTACATATACTGACGCTTTGTTGCACAAACACAGAATAACAACTTTAACTTGAACAGTTGTCTCTTACTAGTTGTTTTATTACCTGCAATTGTTTCTGCAAGAGCTTGCAGGCCCCACCAGTAATATGCATCTTCCTGGGTGTGCTTTTGAATCAGATTAATAAAGGAAGACAATATTTTTCATGAGAAAGCCTCTTGGTATGTATTATTTCCAGAAACCCTGAAATCACCATTTGTTACCTTACTGGTGGTTTTTACCCCTATTAACATCAGCTTTTTAGAGGACTGATGTGTCCGTGGCCACATTCTGAGTTGCTGAAATACTGGGGTGTGTTGGGAAACAAAAGAATACTGAAACACCCACTGACAACATCCTGCAGGTCAGAACCGCATGCACTTTCTAAATAGGTCAGGGTTTGGTCTGAGAATCTAGTATTTCTTGAAGACGTCCTTTGCATTTCCTATACTTCTCTATTTCATTCTCCATTCAGTCACATAGCCTGCGTGCTGGATTTATTTGTTTTATGTTTCTTTCTTTGCTGTCCAATTTGCTGCCAAATCATCATCTCGTGTTGCTGTCTTATATAAATGTTAACATTAGCTAGCCTCACAATAACAGCCTGGAAAGGAAACATTTACTTCTGAGTTTCCCCCTGCCAAACAAACGTGCAGCATATGGTTTTTTGTGGCTACTGGTGGTTAAGGGCATGGGATGTAAAATTATAATGCTGTATGCACGGTTAGTCTATTACAGTTATGATCACTGTAACATGCACTTCAATGTATTTATTGTTTCACTTTTAAATTGGTACATTCAGTGTGGAGGACGTGACTCCCTGTTCCCTTATACAACATAATCTGCATAGGTCCTTGAGACTCTGCCTGCCAGCAGGAAAAAAACCAAAAAAAGTCTCCATTTTAAACTCTGCGTTTTTGTCCTTGATGACATATAATCAATGCATCAGTATTACTTTTGTGTCCTGAAAGAAAGGGTGATGGCATGGAATGGAACAGTGATGCAAACGTATGCAGAGAGCTTGGCAAGAAATAAACCCATTGCAAACCCCAGCTCAACAGCATGGAAACACTGGCGGGTCTAGGCTTCCTAAGATCAGACGTGCCTCTGCCCTCAGATCCCTCCAGGAAAAAGCGCCACTGGGTGCCCACCGTAGCTCCGTACAGCATTCAGTTTGTGCAGCAGCGAGTGGGGAAAAACCTTCTTCAAAAACCGCAGTAACCGAATGCTCTTTCATTGTGATCCTTGGTTGGGTGTTCGTCTCCTTTTATTGAATCCACATGAGCTAAAACCGAAGCAGGCGACCTCCTCCAGCGGGCCCACGGTCAGAAGCAAGCAGGACCCGGCTGCTCCCGCCAGCTGCCAGGCTGAGGAGGGAGCTGGCGGCCCAGGCCCAGGGGGGCGGGAGGCGCTGGCGCTCCCAGCACACCTGCTCCGACCAAGTTCTGCCGGTTCCTCAGCGCTGCCAACCGCAGAGGGGTCTCTGGCGGACATCCGTGCCGGCCTCCCCCTCCGGCCCCGCGGGCCGAGCCCTCCCGCTGCCGGGCAGCGGCCCCTCGCCNAAGCAAGCAGGACCCGGCTGCTCCCGCCAGCTGCCAGGCTGAGGAGGGAGCTGGCGGCCCAGGCCCAGGGGGGCGGGAGGCGCTGGCGCTCCCAGCACACCTGCTCCGACCAAGTTCTGCCGGTTCCTCAGCGCTGCCAACCGCAGAGGGGTCTCTGGCGGACATCCGTGCCGGCCTCCCCCTCCGGCCCCGCGGGCCGAGCCCTCCCGCTGCCGGGCAGCGGCCCCTCGCC
>WAAD01012688.1:262250-286085 GCA_013389945.1 Fregata magnificens
CCCCGAAGTTGCCCGGAAAGCCGTGACCGCAGCGGGGCTTTGCACCTCGCCGGCGCAGCCCTCCGCCTAACAAAGCGGTGCGCCGGGGAGGGCTTCCCGTCGGGGAGGGCTTCCCGTCGGGGAGAGGTGTCGTGCGGCAGCGCGCCGGCGGTCCGGCCGCGCTCCCGGGCTCGCCTTTCATCTCTTGCGCTCAACGCTTGCAGCAGAGAAACGATGGTTGTGTGGGTTTTTTGTTGCTGTTTTTCCCTTTCTCTATTTTTTCTTTCTCCCCCTCAAAGGCAAAAGAAAAATGCTGGCTAAAAGTAGGTTGCGTGTCTAGGTGTTGCTTAACAGTAATTAGTACACGAGTGTTTTCTTGCCACGTTTTAGGATGAAAGGAAGGCTTTCAGTATTTCAGATGTTGACTTTTACATACGTTGAGTTGATTTGTTCTTTGTACGTGGGTTTCCCTCGACTCAAACCACAGCATAATAGAAACTATGAAAAGGGCTTTGTAAACTGTAAAAACTGGCAAAGAAGAATTGTCATACCTTTAAAAACAACCCCTCATTAATATTTTTAACTAGACTACTGCTACTGTTGCCAGTACTGTTGTTTGAAGCTAGACACACAACAGCTTTTTTGGATTACAGTAGCTTAATACAAGTTCGTCGAAACTTGGTGCCTGCTTGCAGTAAAGGTGCAGACATCATCTGAAGGTCTCTGTACGGTTACAGGTTCTCTCTCTTGCAAGTATTTTTTCTGCATTTGTGTGTTGCTCTTTCAGTCTGTCTTGGCAATTGCTCAGCTTACATGCAGACTTAACTTAAATGCCGGTCTTGTGCACTAATATTACTAGGGTACAAGTGAAGTAACTTCTGAAATTATTACAAGGAGGAAAGTGTTGACTGTCTGATAGAAAGGTGGGACAGACAACTCTGTAGCTTTCTCAAATCTTGATCTGCATAAAGAACCAGAGTGGTTCCTGTGCTTGAGCTCTGTCATGCAATTGGTAGAAAAACTGTGCTAGCACTGAACTGCTTTGATAGTCTGAAACCCTAAGTGTGAAAAGTAAGCCAGCCAGCAGGAGCTGGCAACAGCCGTGTTGTTCTGGGATTTAGTTGCGTGCTCACCCAGTCTTGTGACTAAGGGACAGGATTGAGGGAGACCGTTGTCCTCTCCCAGCTGTGGTCTGTTCTGGGAGTGCCTTTCCCCTTGGTCTAAGAGTGTCAGAAGACTGTTACATAACTTGTGAAAGAAAATATGCACTCTCAAATCTTGAAGTTTTTGGTGAACTTCTTGGTTCTGTGCTTTCTTCAATCCCATTCCACAGGCTGGGGGCGGGGAATCATGTGACTTCATGTTAAGAAACATATAAACTCCATGCTTACTTAAGGCTGTGGTGCGCTAGCATGATATGGAGCACGTTTTATTGGATTACGGCCTCTTTGCTGCCTTCCTATGTATAGTGAAGAGAGTGCCTTAGCAATACGCTGGAGGCACTACAAAGTCTGTTCTGACAGAACACTAGTCCCTCTAAATTTTATGTGATATTTTTTCTGGGTGTTCTTGCACTATCTGTCTTCAGATGACTGTACTTTGGCTTACTGTCAATATATTGATATTATCAAATGTGCATTTTATTGCTTCTGGCAAATATATGTGTAAAAGCAAATGTTTCGGTGTGCCTTACAAGGTTGCGAAGCTATGTTCTGGGTTTTAGTTACTCTACGAGTGGGCCTGACATCCGGCCAGAATCTTGTGTAATTACCTCTTGCTGAACAAAAGAGCGTAACGTGTGTGTCTGTGTGGTGGTCTAGGCTTCATTGCTTTCTTGAATGGCTCGCAGGAGTGGAGAGACTACAGAGACTGAGAAGTGACAAACTATCAAATCTTTCAGATGGGCAAATCCATTTATATTTTAGACAATTTCTGTATTTTCCCGGTCTGTTTATCTTCTTTAAATGAAAATGTCACATTAAGCTGCTTCCCCCTTTCTGTCTTGTCTAAAATATACTCTAGCTAGAATGCAGTAGAAAAACTCCTTTATGCTGCTCTAAATGTTCAACTCTTTCTTGAATCTGTTCAGTAGCTCTTGACACTTGTTTAAGTTCTTGGCTTCATCTTCAAATTATATGTATCATAGCGTGATACTTCTTGTTCTATCCCCCTTCATTTTTTGATGCTCTACCTCAGTTGCTAGGTTAACTACACACTGTCATCTTTTCTTGCTTGTGTTTTTCACTGTGATATATGTAACATTATGCACAGAGTATCTTTTTTTAGCTGATCTTGCAGTCAGCTCTGTTCTTGGAATATGTTTGTGGAGTTTGCAGAAATCCTATCGTCAGCTTTGAAACTTTTGGCCTTTTTTCTGTCCACAATACCTTTATTCGACTAGATTTATGTGCATTGCATAGATGTCACTTATTCTTGTAGACTAGACTTCAGACAGGTCAGAACAAACTTATGTTTAAGCATATAATTCAGTTTTTGTCTGCACAACGTAATGTTGTCTGTAATGCTTCAGGAGTAAATGATTGTAGAGTTAGCTTTTTAAGGCTGTTTGCTTTGTAAAGCTGCACTGGTACTGTACTGGGTGTAAAGGAGCACGGAGAAGTCAGTCAGGCAAACAGAGAATTAAAAATGCAGGTGGCCCTATGAAGTTTTCTGTGTAGCACTTTTCCAAGGGATGTTTTGTTTGTCAGCAAACATACAGTGAACTTCTAGCATGCCTCAATGACAAATAGGGCAAGAAGTTATCAAATGTGTGAATGTCAATTACAGTAATGGTCCATGCCTTTTAGAATGCCTGTAACCTTTTTAATGTATTTTTTTAGTGTTAGAAAAAGACTTTTTTGAAACAGAGGAAATGTGTTATTCTTCAAAGCAGTGGGGAGTAGGAAGGGAAAGCATCCTTTTTTGTTCAAAATTAGTAATTTTTCTTAAAATTTCATAATGGTGTCAACTTTGGTGTCTCCCCCTCAAGGAGAAGAAAGAAAACAGCCCATCCAGCTTTGCTCAGTTCACATCTTTGGTGTTTTGTGTAAATGAAACTTAAATTTAGAAGCCATAAATCCTTTTTCTTTTATAAATTTTTTATGTTTACAGAAATCAGCATTTCGTTTGAGCAGGTTAGAGGGCAATAAAGGAAATACTGCACTAATCTGTATGTAGCGTACATATGTACATACTTCTGTTGCAAAACAAAATCATATTGATTAAATTTATTAAATTAGATTAAATTGTTTTTAAATTGATAGCTCTTGCTCTCAGGATTAATTCTGTGTTCTGTGTAGCCTTCTTGAAAGAATTAACTTTTTTTTTCTTTTCCTGGAGCGGTTCATTGATTGTATATAGAACTTTGCCATTAAGTGTTTTGATTTTTTTTTTTTTTTTTTTACAGCTTTGTCATTATTAAAAAACATTTAATAACATCTTTTGAAAAGAAAAGTGATTCATGTCCCTTTTGAGGATGATTATTTAAATTGCAGATGCCTTGAGGCTTTTTTTCAAAATGGAAAAAAATTTCAGCGCCAAAATCACATCTGAGCTAAGTTCATACAGAACATAGTTTTTCTGATATTGTATAGATTTGAGCATGTCTTCATTTGGTCTCTGGAGAAACATAAAATTTCTCAACCACTCTTTAATCTGATCTCAGTTTCAAAATCAAGGTTCCCTCTTGCAGCTGTTAGGTTACATGGTACAGGTCCCTCTTAACGCACTGGTTTGTACTCTGAAGGCAGGCTTTCTTCTTGAGAAAAGAAATGTACATGTTATAGTGACTACTTTTCCTGAATTGGTTCTTTGTTTTGGAGCCTTATACATGAGGTTCTGCACGATGGGCTTTGCCAACTCTGTGCTGCTGAAAGAGGCTGTCCCACTCCTGGCTGTATGCTGCTATAATTTCTCTTTTGCTGGTTCAGTGCTTGTCTGATTGTTTGGTAAGTCAGCTCGGCTCAGAAAACTGACAAAACCCATTCTTTTGCTGGGTTAGCTTTTTGTTGGGTTACTGAGCTGAACAGGCTCATCAAGGGCTAGGATGAGTCCCAGACTGTTGCAAAACACTGGTGAGGACTGTGTTGCTGGGGGAGATGATAGCGGGTGGGAAAAGACAGGGGAGTTGCCCGTTTTTCTTCCTCACTGCCCACTTTGGGATCAATGGCTCACCCAGTTTTGTGAAACCTTGGTTTTGTGTCTTAGTCACCATATGTGATTCTGCTTTGAATCTGATGCCCTCGGCCCAGACCCATCTGCCTATCTAGTGGGGTTCATAGATAGCAAGCAGGGCATTTGCAGTGCAGCTGCAGCATTGTAACCCCAGAGCATCATCTGTCTGCAGAGACAGGCGAAGCTCCTGTGTCTGTCTTAAAGGGACTTAGAGGACAAGGTATGGTGATGCTCATGCCAAGAAACGTGTAGACTGCAAAGAGAGACTGTTACAAATGCCTTCTGGTGCAGACCTGTTTACAGAAAATTAGGGCCTTGTAATTACAAATGTTCAGGGGCCTGAACTGAATCAACAAATCATTGTCTGGTCACTAGAGCTTTGGCCTGGCACCAGAGGCTCTTGAGCTGACTTTCTGGCTTTTATGATGTATAAGCCTTAAATTCTTCCTGTGGCAACTGGGTGTATATTAGTGTTTTAGACCTCAAGGGAAAGTTAATGTGTTTGTTAACCTTACTTTTCTTTGGTTTAGCCTTGTTTCCTCAGCGGTAAGATGGGAGCCTCAGCTTAAGTCCAGTGAGTTGTGTGTCTTTTCTGTGACTTCAGCTCTTCTAGCAATACAAAAGCTGAAACAGTTTTGGTTAAGCTGAGAAGCAGCTAATAATAATAAGGATGCCAGACTAGCACTTGTGTAATTGGATGTCTGTTTCCAATCCTTTTACATTCTTCATTTGAGCAAGCCATTTTTTCTTTCTCGGTTCCCATCTGTGAAGTGGGAAGCCTTATTAATATATATTGAAGTAGAAGTATTCTACCATAATAAGCACTGTAGAGTAGTAAGTATTCAAATGTCTTCAATTTTTGGAACTGTGTAATAACATGTAGAAGTATATGTACGAGGTTTTTTTCTTTACAGTTTTCTTGAAAAACTGGCTTTATTTGAAGCATATATACTTTGAAAGTTAACACTTCTTTCCTTTAGATCTGTAATTTGGTAAATTTTCTCATTTGATGTTCTGGAATAAAACAGAGTAGGTGTTTTAGAATATGCATTCTGACATAATAACTAGGAGAAGGAAAAAAAAAGTATTGTCCAATGAAGATCTGTAAGAGGACTGAAGGGTAGATAATTCAGCTTTTAAAATTAGAATTGCAATAAGATTCTAGTGAGTTTCTAAACAATTGTTAAATGCTAATAGTTCTCATTTCTAAAGTACAAATTAATTATCGCCTATTCAATGTTACTTAAAAGATACAAAGGTTCAGAATTAGTGATTTAAACACTACCTTTAATTTTTCTGTAATGTTACAGTTGATCTATATCAGTATTTTTGGTATCATTGTTTTTTCTTCAGACATTCTTGATCATACAAAGGAAGGCACTATAAGTATGTATAATTTAACTGGCTATTAGCTAGTTAATTTATCATGATTTTATATTCCAAAATGTCATTTGTTGATGCTTACATAGCACTTTAGTATCTTCCATTCCTTTTGTTCTATTTAGTACATGCTTGATTTGACTGAAGATTTAAAATGTTTTCAGAAGGTTGTTTTGTGACTTCTGTATCTACAAACTACAGAGGTAAGAGAAGTCTGGGTAGGGGGATGCTGCCTGGTACCCTTAATTTCTGTAGATACCTGCTAGGTGCTACAGTGCAGAGCGTGAAATAGATGCCCTTTTTTTTTTTTTTTTTTAAACCTTATCTTGATCTGTTTATAATGCTGAGTTCTCTTATGGCAAAACAACGGCAATAAAATGGATTAAGCCTTACAGTGGAGTATCACTCTGTTAACTGCCAGTGGGCAAAATCACATTAATTTTGTTTTCATTCTTCATTTGTGGTTTCTAGCTTTTTTTGTGGACAGTTTTCATATTCATTAGTAGATTTCTCATGCTCAGTTCAGTTTTCCGTGGACTTTCTATATTGTCTTTTGAAAGATGAAGCAATACAGTGTCTCCATTCTGTTCACATGACAGTTTGCACAAGTCGAAGATGAACTCATGCTCTTCAAGTAAATATTTGTACTTTCCCTACATCATTTTAAAATAAAATACCATTGTCTCAAAACAACTCTGGGTAATCAGTAAAGACTTTTTTAGGTACAATGTGCATGCTTAAAAAACAGAAAAATGCTCAAGTTTTAAATTTGTCTCATTGCTGAAGTATGAAAATTCAATCAACAACATTGCTATTGCTTTATTAACAACGCAGGAGAGATATTTTGGTGAAATGCACAGCTTTTAAAATAGCTAAGCTATTTTTCATTTGTCAGTCCTTTCTAATGTGTTGTAACATTAGCTCATGAATACACAGAACTAACAATCTATGGAGTATGAATAGTCTTGCGATGTCTGCTATATGGTGGTAATGTGGATTTATGTGGCTAGTTACATCTCCTCGGGTCAATTCTGCTTTTGAATGGAATTAATATTTAATACTGTTTTCTCCATTACTTCAGCATTAACTAAAGTAGACTTTAAAACTGGTCTTTCTTTTTGAAAATACTGAGTTCATTGTTGCTCAGGCAGGCATAAATGCTGATGTTTGCCACAAAAGCAAGAAAGCTTTTTTTAAAAACCCTCCCACATCATTCTGTCTTAAAAGCCAACTGGAGTGAGGATGACTGTTCTAAATTTTTAATATATTGTGGTATGAAGTCTATTTATTTTCATTTGAAACTGTCAGCTGACATTGCAGCTAGCCTGGGAAATTCATTTCGTACATTTAATTGTGTTTGTTCCATTTACATTAATGCTTTATTCACTTAAAGGCTCTTAAAGCACTCTTCATGAAAATGAGTGCAAGGAAAGGTGACTTTCTGAGAAATGAAGTCTTTGATATTGAGGATATAGGATTGATCTGATCTGTCATTCTTACCAGTTATCAGGCAGTATTTTCTGAACAGGCTGACATTTTCCTTTTGGGATATTGATGTTTGAGGGTCAATAAACAAAGGCCAAGTCGAGTAAATGAAGAGCAACCAAAGAAATTGTTATGTCTTATTACCCAATAGTACTTGTAAAACTTGTGATTGGCCTGCCCAAGGTACAGATTTTTAGTTTTGTTTCAATAACAAAAATATTTCGATCTTTTCACTAAAGGACTACATCATGCTGTTGACTTGCAAAACTCAGCGTCAAGAACAAGCGGAAGTGAAATGAGGCACTGCAACTTAACGTACAGCTTTCAGGGGTACTGCTGGGCAGATCTGTGAGCTGCAAAGTGCTGTATGGAGCGGTCTAGGAACAGTACCAAAAGCAAGATAGCCATGCTAATGTGACATTGTGCCCAGGCAAATGTTGCCAGTCTATGTCTCAGGACAGTGTTTTCCGTTTTTATTTCATGATGGTGTGCTGTGTTGACATGCCACAGCCTCAAGCCCAAACACGCTGTCCTAGGCATTTCTCTGTGCTCTATTGCTTATGTAAGACAGGACCAAAAGCATGTTAACAAAACCGGTGTACACATGTAGTCTGTTAAATCTCATGTTAATTTCTGACTACAGTATTTGTCTGCCTGGAGAATACATCCATGTGATGCAAAGGTGAGTGGCAACTTGCTGCCTCTGATACTGTGCCCTCCTGTATGAATTGCTAGGACCTCTGGGGGCATCACTTTGAATCTCTTAATGCTGCAGTAAAATGTGCTGCTCTGATTTAATGAATGTAGGAGAAGTAGTTTAGAATACTGTTCTTACGCTTGCTAAGAACAAACAGGGCAGCTGTAGTATTGAGTGATTGGACTAGCATCCTTGGTGAAAAGTGTCTTATTTAACTGAGTGAGAGCATATGCCTTGGCTGTAGCTTACACTTCCAGCATGGTCAGCTGGCTTGTGCTTGAAGCATCATGAAACTCCAGTAAGGAGGATTTAGGTATGAGCTAGAGTTAGGAGTATCATTTGAGTAGATCAGAATTTTCTGAAGTGACGATGTTAAGTGCTTCTGCAAATGTTACCTCCTGACTTTTATATTTTACCAGTAAGGGTAAATTCTAATTTTGTTTTGGTTTTTGGAATTGGTGTCTCAGCTAGCATCACCAAATGAGAATGTACTGTGTATTCTATTTCCTGGCCTTTATTTGAGTGTGGAAATAAATTCATTGGCTTATGAAAAAACCACAAACCCTGCACTTTATAGAAGAATAAACCTTTTTACTCCTGGTTAGTTCTGGTACTGGATACTGAATAGACTTATTACTACAAGAGAGACCAAAATCTTGTATATTGGTGAAAGGAAGGTATCGCTGTTGGTGCCAGTTAATGTCAAGTGCCATTACCTACTTGGTACAAAGATGCCTCACATACAAGTGGTCTTTTGCCAAAAGTGGTTTCCTTACATTAAGGAATAGATCCGAGATATCTCTACAGTCCTGTTTGTTTATTGCACATTAGTGCTCTTTTGCCTTTTTTCTTTCTCCCAGCATGTGAATGTCTCCACCTTAATTGGCTCAATCTTTGTCTTTCATAGGGTAGCACTGCATCTAATTCTCTTTTTTCTTTGATGCTACACACAGTCTTAAACAGTGATGTTATGTGCGGAGGAGAACAAGGAAATGAGACAAAGTAATGAAAAAGTAGTAAAACATGGGAAAATAAAGCTTTAGCCTTTAACTATGGTCGGATAATCAGTGAAATGATTTTGAGCAAACATCTTGTTTGTCTGGACTAAACTTACATGAAACAGGCACTGGTACATTTACATCATGTAATTAAGAGTGAATTGCAATGCATTCCCTACTGCTCTTGGTGCATATGTGCTCAGAATGGAAGTGAACGCATCCCTGCAGTATGCGATGTCAGTTCGCCACGCAAACGACGTGGAAAATTCCCAGGGAGTTGCTTGTGGACCATGTAGCAGCTTGAAGGAGGAAAGCCTCTATGTGCAGTTATCCACACAGTCCCAGGGCAACACTAGTAAAATGCAATATGCTTTTTATAACACATTAGTAAATGTTTTAAATAGTCTGTTTTTCTGTTGTATTTTTTGTACAGCTAATGGGGGCATTTGGAGACAGAAGTAGTAGGTAAATGTATTTTATATACTGGATTGTTGGTTAACACAGTATAGTAAAATTCTGTTTCTTATAATGCCAGCCTGAGGAAGCTGGACATGTCTCATTCCAGTGTGAATGTATGCATTGCTCTGAGCCTCTGAGAAATTCATCAGCTTTCTATGAAGTTTGTGCACCATGATACTTTGGAAGAAGGCTTTTTGTTAGGAAATGTTCTCTATCCCTTAATATGCTCGCCAGCATCATGTATACCCTCATATATGTTTGGAAGAAAACCTGTAAATCTCTAAATGATTGTTGTTGGAAACTTACTGATTATATGCTAAGAGGCTGGGAGTAAAGCAGATACTTCCTTTCCAAAACTTTGTACCAGCCACAAAGTAACTGAACGGGACTGTTGGTTTTCAAGTGTCTGAAAAACCAGAACTGAGATTAGGAGATTTTTTCTGTTCTCATGGGGTATCTACAAAGGGACCAAACAGCACAGTGAAGACAGAGTCTTCTAGGTGAAAAGCTAGATGGAGAGAGGACAGGAAAGTGAAGACAATGGAGAAGGAAACTGATAACAGAATAAAGAATATTTGGAGAATATCAACTTGTACTGCAAGAGTCTGGAGTTTTAAATTTGAACATTAATTTGTGAGTGAAAAAAGCCTCTGTGCTAAAGCGTCCACTGCAATGACCAATCACTCTACAGTGAAGCGTGGAAGATCCATGTTCTAATGCAGCCAGTGGTAGGCTTGCTAATGCTGATATAGATGCATGGTTGAGTTTTTGATTTGATGGAAACTACTTTGTGGTGTGCAGAAAATAAGAAGTGATGATCAGCATTAATTTAAATTTAAAATGTGGCTTTCTGTATCTTTCTCTGAATGGGATCTAACCCGAATCAGCTGCATCAAGTCCAATCTTAATTCTTGCATTTTCTGAAGATAAATACACAGTTTGAGGTTGTCTTATGTAACTCTGCAGTCTGAATTGTTAAAAGTAAAAACTGTCTTTTTAAAGAAAGCTGACTCTGGGTGTATTTAAATTGATGTACTACAAATTATATTGTAAGGTTGGGGAATTCTCACTCTTCAAGTAGCTTGATTATTTTTTCTTAGTATTTTTAGTTTTACTTAGTTTCATAGCCAGTGCTATGTAATACAAACAAACTGATAAATAAACTTTTCTTCTGTAATTGAATTGTAAGAAAATGGCTTAATACTTCACATTCAGTGAATTATTGAACTCCTTAAAGGCTTTTTAGAGATCATTGACCTCTAAATCTTTATCTAGGAAACACTTGTGGTAAAGGATTGTTCTCCTGTGAAGTATTTAGTACTTCTTGCTAATTATTAAAGAAAAACCTTTTTGGTGCTTTCAGATTATGTTAGCAGAGGTTGTAAAGAAAAGCAAAACATTACTATCACCTTCAAACCAGAAAAGCAACAACTGTTAAGTGTTACTTACTTGTACTCCAAAAAGTCTGGCAGGTGTCAGTCAGGTTTTAGGCAAATTTAAAGTCCTCACCAGTTCCTGAAATATTTAGCAAAATGGACAGTTCTGCCTTTTTTTGAAGAAAAACAGGTGCAGTCATAGTCAGGGAATAGATTGTTATGTTCCTGTAGGAAGCACTATTAAATCAGAAGACTAAGAAGAAGTATTAGTGTGTCTTAAGACCTGCAAAAAGTTGTGCTGTCATTCATGCTCACTGTATGTATTTATTCACTTATGTCAGGAAGAGGGACCAGAACCCAAGATAATCTTGTCAGTGTCTGAGTGCCCTAACCAAAAGATTATGTTTGGGTCATGTTACATTCTGTTCTGGGTCCATAATTCTTGGATTCTTTTCTGCAGAGTAAGGCCCTAAGTGGGGGAGATAAAGAGTATCTTTACATACAAAGTAACCTGGAGATGAACATTCCCTTGAGATTTGTGGGTTTGAACTCCCACAACCTGAATAAGCACTGCTGCCATCTCAGTGGGAAAAACAAAATAGCTTCTCCCTTCCCCAATCCCAAGACGCAACTGGTTTTTTTAGTGCCTGCTACTTTGAAAGTATGGCAGCTGTGCTTGCCTTGTGGCTTGGCTGCCAGGGCACGTGGCACATGCTGGCTGGGTGCACAGGGCGAGTAGAACAGACAGTGCTTTTGGAATTTTCAGGTCAAGTGGTGAGGTGCCAGCTGAGTGTAGGTACCTCTGTGGTTAGCTGTCTTTCTGAATTTAGGTAGGCTTTAGGGGCCAGCATCCTTATTTGGATATTGCCCTAATACCCTTATATAGATGTATCCTTTTTTGTGTTCTTGCAATTTCTCCCTCGTTCTTCTCTACTCTGGATTTGAAAGTAGTTGTTTCTTACAACTGTTCGTTCCAAGGCTGCATCCTGTTGTACTTGCTATTTTAACTAATCCACTTAGTATCAATTGATGTGGAACAAAAGTCCTCTGAGGGTAGTCTTACCTTTGGTTTAAACCATATTTATAACAGTGCAGTGATAGATCCAAATTGATGTAGAAGTTTTTGATTTAATAAATAACTTTCACAGAACTGCTGAGGTTGGAAGGGATCTCTTAAGATCATCTAGACCACCCCCCTGCTCAAGCAGAGTCAGCTAGAGCAGGCTGCTCGGAACTGTGTCTAGTTGGGTTCTGAATATCTCCACAACTGGAGACTCTGCAACCTCTCTGGGCAACCTCTTCCAATGTTTCTCATCACTCTGGCAGCTAATAAATAAATAAATAAATACCTTTTTTTTTTTTAACTTGTGTTCAGATGGAATTTCATATGCTTTAATCTGCAGCCATTGCCTTTTGTCCTGTCACTGGGCACTACTGAGAAAAGTCTGTCACCTTTCCCCTGCCATCAGGGGAATTTATACACAATGATATTTGCACACATTGATAAGATCAGCCGGCACTTTCTCTTCTCCATGCTGAAGGGTTGCAGCTCTTTCAGCCTCTCCTCATCTGAAGGATGCTTTAGTCCCTTAATCATCTCAGTGGCACTTAGCTGGACTCGCTCCAGTATGTCCATTTCTCTCCTGGGGGTCCCAGAACTGGACCCAGCACTCCAGATGTGGCCTCAACAGTGCTGAGTAGAGGGGAAAGATCACCTCCCTCAGCCTTTTGGCAACGCTTTTCCTAACGCAGCCCAGGAGGCCGTTGGCTGCCTTTGCCACTAGGTTGCATTGCTGGGTCATGATCAGCTTGTTGTCCACCAGGGCTACAAGGTCCTTCTGTTGCAGCACTGCATTCCAGCGGGTTGGCCTCCAGCGTGTAATGGTGCAGATACCCTTGCAGACAAAGCCTAAGACCTGTAATAATGTGTACTTTCACTCTTGAATTGCAAAGACATAATTTACTTAGTTTATATCAAAACATTTTCATATAATCACTTCTTGTAGTATTGACACCCAAAATAAAACACTTGGATGTGTTGCTCTTTGGCAGACTTCCTGTCTTCTCTCATGGAAACAATTAAGCAAAACTTGAGCCAGAAATTTTCTCCTGAAGAATTAATTTTGTGTTTTTCACAATAAGTGAACCATAATGTCTCCTGTAATTTTTACAGGACTGGTAAATGTACTCATTTTCAGGGAACCTTTTGCAGTAGGTCTTCTGCTTCATATTTTTCTTGTGCATTTCTTTGAGCTTTTGTGTTCAAATGTTGGTGGTGGTTTGCCCGCTGTGAAGAAGGCGGCATTGTAAGAGCTATGTACATACACTAGAGGGATACATAGATAACATCTTTTTTTTCCCCATCTAAAAGCTGTGGAGCTGAGTAGCACAGACTGTGAAGTAAAGATCACCTCTGAAAGTGTTTGTGTGTAAAATCTAGAATAAAAGATGTGGATTTGTGATTTCACAAATAATTTAGATGACTCTAGATAGCTCGTGATAGAGTAAAACTGGTTTCAGTAACCTGGATCTGAACTTTTTAGAATTTTAGATTAAAATCAATATGTCGAATTATAGCCAGAATAAAAATAATTGATGCAGATAAAATTCAACCTCAGTGCTGATGTAACTCAACCCCCGAGCTCTATTTAGCTTTGTTCTGCACTATGTGAAGTTTCCACGTGGTCTGAAAATTACTGTGCTTCATTAATTTCATTTAAATAGGGTTGAACAGTTAGATTTCTGTAGATGGAATAATGTATAAAAGTAACTTCTTGTTATGTTATGAACTGCATGAATGCAGTTTTGGCCAGTATGCCCCTCTGGACCTCTATATGCAGCTGAGAATCCAATAAAGATCTCTAAATTTTGGGCATTATCTAGTTGATTGAAGGAGCTTATTCTACTTACTGCTCTGCCAGCCAGCCAATGTAACATCTGATATTTAAACTCATTATCTGTGTATCTGAAACAGTTTGCTTGTATCATAGCTTAAATAGAAGTTAATGTAATCAGCTACTCCATCTGCGTTTGAAATGAGGATGGTGAGCTAGAGATGGTGAGCCAGTTTGCTCTCAGATTTCTTAAAAAAATGAAGCATCTGTCTCTACTTGTTATTGACTGCAAGTCTGTTTGCCTTACAAAAGTAAGGTATTTCAAAGCTATAGGAGCCATCATGTATTATTTTATGTTGTGGTTAGAAGATGCAGAAATTATGCTGCTTACTAAAAAGCTTACTAAGAAGTTCTTAGCAATGTCTGGAAAATATTGTAGACTGGAGGGGGAATTACATGGTTGAGAAGCAAGGAGTTTAAAAATGTCTCTGTGTGTTCTGGTTTTTTTTTTGTTTGTTTGTTTTGGGTTTTTTTGGGTTTTTTTCCTTTTTTTTTTCGTTAAAGGAGGAGAACTATTTAATGAGTTGAATTTTGAAGGCAATAAAAGATTCATTTCAGGTACAGCTGCAGAGACTCTGAATGCTACTGTGAGTGTTAAGGCTACTTAATAGGAGGCTTTTAAAACCAATCTGGTTCAGAATTAAACCTGTTAGGTGATGTACTGTATTCAGTGTAAGGAGCCAGTTAAAAGGTGCGTAAAGCAGGCTGAAGTGAAGTTTGCTGTTGCTGCAGTCTGTAAAAGCAAATCAGTCATATAGTAACCCAGGAATAAGGGATTTGCAGCAACGGAGTCTTAAGGTTGTGTTAATACTGGTTACTGGTGCTAGAACGTGGGAGACAGAAAAGGGTATTGTCTAATGTTGGTAGCAGAAAGTAATATTTTCAAATCATGCCTGACATCATTTTCCAATGGAGGGGCACAGTTTAAAAACAATCATTAGCTTCCTAATCAATTCCCTCAGGCTAGGAAGCCATTGTGTGTTTGTTACTGTTCACCTCCAAACCTTTTTTTATCACTGTGCCTGAGAACAAGACAGATCTGGTGGTGTCTACTGACAGTATTGCTCAGGATGTCGAAAGCTTTACAGACTATGCATTGCATAACATAACGCAGTACTGATAGTACTTGTCATGCTTCATGATCTTTTTAAAGAGCTCATCTTTATTAGGCAACCTGATCTTTCTAAACAGCTCATCTTTATTAGGCAACCGGAATAACCAGCTAGTACTCTCTCTGTAGGAGGCTGCAGTCCATACCCTTCGTTGATGAGGAGCAGTCAACACTTCTAGCTGTTGAGAAGGAAATGGAACTGCTGAAGACATACCAACAAATTCCCAAATGAATTAAAGCCTGCTTTTAATATACAGTGCAGATCACCTAAAAGAGGTGGTTGGCCTAATATCTAATATTGAAGAGATATGTTTGTTATGTAAGAATATTACATTAAATAATACAATTTGTTTGTTGAGCTTGGAGAAGAGAAGGCTGAGGGGGTGACATCACTGCAGTCTACAACTTCTCCAAGGGAGGCAGTGGCGGGGGAGCTGCTTATCTCTCTCTGGTGACCAGCAACAGGACACGAGGAAATGGAATGAAGCTGCATCAGGGGAAGTTCAGATTGGACATCAGGAAAAGGTTCTTCACCGAGAGCGTGGTCAGTCACTGGAACAGGCTCCCCAGGGAAGTGGTCACGGCACCAAGCCTGTCAGAGTTCAAGGAGTGTCTGGGCGATGCTCTTAGTCATATGATTTAGTTTTAGGTAGTCCTGTGAGGAGCAGGGAGTTGGACTCGATCATCATTATGGGTCCCTTCCAGCTTGAGATATTCTATGATTCTATAAATGGGTTTTTTTTTTGTGAGACTTGGGTGTAGGTAATTCTGGAACTCAAGAATTGCTGTGAGTGAATATGCAAGTACCATTAGTGAGTGTTTTCTACTCAACCTCTAAAAAATAAACCCCATACATTAAGTCTTGTTGTTTCCCAACAAGCTCACATAAAGTGAGATTTCTTCTATTAAGAACAGGTAGATACCTTCACACTTCAGAATGGTTGTCATGTTTCTCTCAAACTAGGAGGTGGGAATCTAGTTGAAAATTTGCCCTTCTGATTTTGTCCTGCTTTATGGAAAGCTGTGTTTGATGTGGTTTAGAAATGTGGCTTTCAAACTGTTTGGGTTACTTGTTTGTTTTTCTGATCTGTTATAGTTACTGCTGTACTTCAGTGAATTACTGGAAAGAGTGTTTTGGAGGCAAATGACATACTGGTAGTGGCATGAAGTCATACCTCTGCCTGGTACTTGCCTCGGCTATTCTTGTAGCTGGAGCTACAGATAACTGGTCTCAAGGAACTGGTAAAACTAAAGACTTCATCAAAGAAAAATTAGGATAGCTAAAGGCAGTCAGACTAAGACCATCTTAAATGCTGTGCTGCCTAAGGAAACCCTGCTTCACTTACGGCATCTTGTGCCAACATATGCATCTCTTGCACTTAGTAACACCTTTTTCGATGTTGTGCAGGGTGTATAATTAATTTCTAGGAAGTTTTTCAGATGCAGGGAGGGATGTTCCCTGCAGTCTAATTGGTAAGCTACTGGCAATTTACCTGTTAGGTTGGAGTAGTTCTGAGTATTAGAGAATAATGAGAGTGAAGTTCAACACTGACTGGGTCTAGTGACTTGCATTGACAAAAGGGGCAGTCCTACTTTTCATATCCCTCTCTCCAGGTTACATAGTCCCACTCCCTCTCATGGATTGGCTCTGATAGTTGTCCCGACTGTGCTGTAAGCTAACTTGATAAACAGGCAGAAAACTGGTTAGGTTAGTTTCTGTCAGGTAAGCGAGTGAAAACAGGTTGTCTTGTAACCAGGCAAGTACCAAGGGCCATTGCACGGAAGAGGAATGGGAGTGCTTTCTTGGAAGGGAATGAGTAACCTGCGTCTTCCAGTGGCTGCAAGCTGTTAGATCAATGCAAGCTATATCATGTCATTGCTTCCTAAGATTTGTTTGTAATTTTGGATTGAACCTCTGTTTCTATTCATAGGCTGTGACTCAGTTAATTTCTCTCTTCTTTCCTCCCCTTCCAATGCCCTCTGTCTTAGAAACATGTAACTAGTGTGTCTATTCTGTGTGCAAAAGGCCCTTGCTACCTAATAGGAAACTCTGCACTGGAACTGGAACTGAAATTTGTGCTGAGTGTGGCCAGAGGACTTGGGATGCCAGTAATTCTTAAAACCACATCATACTCAATGTTTCATTAAGATGGCTAGAGACAGAGTGATAATTAACAGGAGTCTTTATGCAAGTTGGTACTGAGGAAGATTAAGACAAAAAACTAAGAATGTAAAACTTGAGGCAAGCAAACGTGTGTAGACAATATATTAACCAAAAAAAAGCTTATTTAAATGTAATTTTTTATATCTTCATTCAGGAAGAGGGGTGGCCTTCACTTGCTGTATTACCGTTGTCATAGTTGCTTTATTCCTGAATGAGTGAAGATTTAATTAACTTGTCTACTGACTTCCCTTTTCCATCCTCTTGTTATCTGTATAGTAGTAGAGCTTAGCCTATTTCTTCCTCTTTCTGTTAGGGAAATAATGGTAGCAATTTTGGGTAGTAGTTTGTTCTTGAGTAGAATACAGCCACACACAGGCACTCAGTTAAGATGTCTGTTTCAAGAGAGCCATGGCAGCTGTTTTAAATGGGTTGAAGATTTTGTGGTTTGGTGTATTTTCTTTCTCTTTTTTTTTCTTTTCATAGAATCGAGACAGAGTGTTGGTTCTGCCTTTAATGCCTCTGTGGTTTGAAGGTATTATTTTAAAGTGCCTTTTTTTTTTTTTCTGTGGGTGTAAAGTTTTGGTTTGTTTTGGGTTTTGTTTGTTTGTTTTTTGTTTTTGTTCTCATCTGTAAGCACAATTATAACAGAATAACCCTGTCTGGGAATTGAAATAAGGCAAATTATGTAAATAAGATGCAGTTACCTGTCAGGGGCTTTTAGTAGGTTCTGGAGTATCTTAGGGGGGGAAGAGGTGAGCTTTCATTGGCTTGGAGACTTGAGGAGGAGGTGAAACTACATCATGGAAAAACTTTCTTAAAGACCTAGATAACCTTTGCCATCAGTGTATAGGTAGACAGTTAATTTTTGTCGTCTTTCTTCCCCTTGCAATGCTGTCTCTCTTTGAACCCAATAATTAATATGTGTATTCTTCTGCATATGTGAGGCCCGTGCTACCTAATAGGAAAACAAAGCTGTTACAGACTTTGCATTATAACCAGAACTAAAATTCATGTTGGCTGTGGTCAGAAAAATTGGGACTCCAGTATTCCTAAAATTACTTGAAATCCTATGTTAATCCTTTTTCCTGCATCAGTCGTGGGAAGGACAGGATAGCTCTCATTTATTTCAACATGCTTCTAGCAATTGCAACTCCTCTAAGACACAGTGCCTAAAGTAAGATTGGGCTATTGTTTCTCCTTTTCTTTGGTGTCTCAGTCTGGCCACACTGGGAAAACGAATGGCGAAAGATGGGAGTCTGAACTGCTACAGAGAATCTTTCTGAATTCCTGACCTGAGTGCTTTGCTTCATATGTGAAGGGTTGCACTGATTACTGGTTTGAAAGTGCTAAAAAAATTTTCTTCAGGTCAGATTGATGTACATTTTTTTTTCTTTCTTTCCTATAAATCTTACGTCTTGATTCAGTTGCTGGTGTCATCCTGGTTTATCTCATCTAATTGGTTTCACACTGAAATAAGGCCTTCAGCTACCGCTGCTGCTTTTAAAATGCCTTTTCTCTCTGCTCTCACTGGCATACTGTTTAGTTTTGAGGTCTGCTGTAGTTTTCTTAAATGTTATTTTTCTGATCTTCTTGAGGCAGCTTATTTTGCTAAAATCCACACTAAAAAACCTAGGCTCCTTCAGACCTTCATTTCTGTAAAACAATGGTTTTAAAAGGGCAGGGACAAAAATTATTTGTAAATAGTCTTTTAAAGCAACTTGATGCAATCAGTCTGGGAAGAAGTAGTAGAAATCTCAGTTGGCATAGGAAGGAGGGAGAAATTGGGTATGTGCTTAATAGATGATACTAAACAGAAGAAATATGTCAGAAGTACTTTGGTAATGTTAACTTGGCCTTGTCAGGAAATCATCATTAGGAAAAGTACTTCTCTAATAAAACTGCTACACGTAATCCATGATGGCCGATGCTATTATGAATTAAGCTGGACTGTGTGTCTTTTCCTAACAGTCTTACATTGTAGTGAAAAGGTTGTTTGCCTTCAGTGTGTATTTTTGCATGTAAAGCTCTCTGGATTTCCTGAGCATGTACTTGTTTTGACTGCAGTTTGAACAGTCATTTTACTTTTTTGCTTAAACTCGTAATAGTTACATGAAATCATTGTATAGAAAATCAGCTCCCCACACAATCTTTTCATAAACATAGATGATTAGAAGTAAGATTATGCTGATTATACCAAATATTCAGTTGTCAAACTATTTTGTAAAAGTACTGGCCCTTTCTCTCTTAACTTCGTTCTAGCAGTTTCAATAAATTGAACTAATTGTACTTAAAATCCAGATCTTGGAAAAAAGCATGCGTTCAGTTTCAAAAACATGAGGTTCAGGTTTTTAAAGCTCACTGCATTTATTTTAAGTTTTAGACTCTCCTTCAAATAAACTTCATTTTTTAGCTGTTTTTGCGCTATGGGATGGTATGTAGTCTGTAAACAATATTGTCACACTATGACTTTGTCTTACTATTCCTAATTAAGTATTTTAATGTTGTCCCTGAATGAGTGACAGATGTGGCGGTTTGGTTGTGGCAGTGACATCTTCAGTACTTCCATTGTTTTAACCTGTAAATATTGCCTTCTTGGCATCCTTTTCCCACTTGGAAAGAATAGGCTTGAATTAAATGACTAACAGGAATTCCTTAAAATTTGCCACATTGACTTCCTACCCCATGCTTTTCTTTGCATTCTTGGGATGGAGTACGAGAAGCTGTTCTTGGCATAACTTGCAAGCTTGCTAATTTGACAATAAATGCAATAATATTTTGGGTTTTGTTATGCTTAAACAGATTAGGGCTGAAAGTAGCAACTGCAGACCTTGTTACAGGTAAACTGAAAAGTTTACTATAATACTTGCCTACTCCTTACAGAGTTATTTGCTCAGTGTATTAATAGAAATATCTCTCATCCGTGACGATTTAAAATTCAGTAATAAGGCCTGATACTAAAACGGCAAGTGTCAGTCTCTTTCTATATACGTGTATATCGTCGGTATAAAATTGCTAAACAGACATCTCTCTCCTATTTTTTAGCAATCATATTTAGAAAGACAAAATAGTGCAGAGATGAAATAACAGAATATTTTCAAATATGTCTTGAAAATAACATTAAGTTATAGATTTAGTAAATAACTGCATATAACTGTAACAGGTAACATTTTATATATTTTTTTATTTATAGGAATCTTATTGCTAGGGTTTCTAAAGCCTATCTGAAAAAGTGAGTTGGGTGGTGGTTAATTTTTTTCCTTTGGATCTGCTTGTTGAACTGACTTGTCACGTGGCTGCCTGATGGTTTAGATCTGGTGAGAGGAACAATGGAAATCCATGGTCAGACAGTTGGAGGAAGGAGGGTGGGACCTTTTTTCAGCAGCAACAACTACACTCAGTTTAATATGATGTGAAACTGTACTCTGCGGTAGTGACTTCAGTTTTTGGACAATGAAGACTCTCCTGTTGCTAATGAATCTTTGCTACCTCTAGAATTTACTTATTCCTTTCCTCATCCCCATTAAGAAACAGTAGGGACTCACTATATATCTTCTCGGCTGTTCTGTGGATATTGGATGTCAAGACGTGTGCTTTTTTTTTTTTTTCCTCCTTTTACTGGGTAAAACCTGCAGTGCTCTCTGAGTCATAGCAAGGAAAGGTTGTGTGTGCTTATGCAAGGGTGGACTTAAAGAAGAGTATGTGCTGAGTTCTTGTTCAGAAATAGGATAGTAGAGAAAGAAAAAGAACATTACTCATAGTGTTTATTCAGGGAGAATATAGGGGGATCATGGAAAACGTAATTTTCAGTAATTTTATAGCTTGGAAAAGATGCAAGGTATCGTGCCTAATTAAACACGCTAGCAAGAGTCCTGAATCTGCATTTTTGATGCACAATGACAGCAAAAAAGTCAGACTGTTCAGGTCAGACTGTGGAAAACCAAGAGGTCTTTGGGCCTGAACTTTGTGTGTCCCAAGAAGAAAGTAAGAGACTTAAAAAAACTTTGGCTCAATTTTGGGCTGTAAATCATTATCTAATTGTAAAACAATATCTATCTAAGAATATCTGTTGAAGAAGTAGTAGATGTTCCTGTGATGGCCTGTCACGTTTCCTCATCTGCTAGGTAAAGCTTATAGGTACAAAGTGTCACACTGGTTTTGAGAGAAGTAGAAGTTACTGTGGGAAACTTCATAAGAAATTCAATTGCATCTAGAAAGAAGAGTCTGTTAGATTGTTTTCCACATGCTACTGAAATGGGTGAAAAAAGACCTTACAGAATTGAAGTGATGGGGGAGAGGAACAGGAGTGGGAATCCAAGAGGATGGTGTCCTGTGTATGACCCAGCTTCTCAACAAATTAACTGATTTTTCCCGTGTTGAGGATGATCCGTCTGTTTCCTGCAGTCCTTTTGTTAGATCATTGAGAATTGCTTACATCTCTCAATTTCCAAGATTTGTATTTTCAGGATACCTTGTATACAGGAAATCTCAGAAATTCCCTAGTAGGAGTATCTTGCTGACAGTTGATAATCTGGCCTGTTAGTCTTTTCAGCTGTGACAATTAAATTGGGAAAATGGGCACCCAAACTTCACTCGTATCTTGACTTTTGTAGTGCTATGTGTGTAATCATTCCCTTTTATACTTGGAATTTTATATAATGGTAGAGTATATACACTACTTGTTTTAATAAGATAAAATAGCTTTTCAAGTGGTCGTGTCCCTTTAAGGACACTGAAAATAAGGCCTTGAATCAAGAGTGCTTTGGATTTTTTTTCTTAAACCAGGATTCTTTCAGTCATACCAGCAGGGGCAGTTAAGCAATCTCTAAAATGTTGTGGTCGTGCTTGATAACATCAGAAGTAGGGAAGAGAAAATTCAGACTGGATTGAAAGCAAGCAAGTATTAGATTCGGAAGGTGCAGCAGCCTGTGTGGTGACTGACCTGGATCCAATACTTGTTCACAACGTCATGCTGCTGTAGGAGAGAAGGGGTGCCAGGTGCCTTGGGCAGCTTACTATGTACAACTGTGTAGTCTTCAGGGATAATGCTTCCTTGTAAATGTTTTGGACTTCTGCAAACTCCTTGTACAAGGCATTCCAGCATAATTGTGAAATTGTTATTGAATCTGTCATACTGAATTATCTGTACTCATCTCTTAAATTCTAAATTAATAGCAGTACTGCAGTAGAGAACAGCCTCTGCAGGATTTTTTTTTTTTCCCTGTGAAAGAAGCCTTATTTTCCCTTTACAGAAAAGCAGAGGTCCATTGGTATCAATCAGATATGTTACACAGTCCTCTTCTGATTGTTTTTCATTTACAGTTGCTCCTTTTACATAGCTACAAATACAACAGTCAAATGGAAAGTTGAGACTAAATCAAAAACGTTCACCTTCTAGTGAGACTTAAGTCTGGAGAACTGGTTCCTCAGACTTTGAGTAGCAAGGGATTTCTTCAGTTGCCAGGGATGGGTATGTACTTGTATGTGAAAAAACTTAGCACTTCCCAATTCTTCTACTGCCTCTTGCTGACCTTGCCTTGACCTTGGGGAAGTTCTGAAGCCTGACCACTCAGAAACTGGTATCGTGGAGTCTATTTTTAACTACCCTTGCTACTGCTTCTAGAACCATTTCAAGGAAAACTGGGCCTGTTCAGGCCTTCCACCTTCATGAACAGAATTAGAGATGTATTTTTGCATGGTCTCCTACAGTTGGGTTTTTTAATTATATTTATTTTTTTTATTTTCTAATACTGTAAATTTTTCACCATTCCTGAGGATTAGTCTACAGCCTCCCTGCAGGAGATGAGCAATTCAGAAACTATGTAATATATACTAAAGACATTTCAACCCAAATGGAGAGCGAGGTGAAGGATAATAATGATATTTCATTCAGGAAAACATCAGTGGATTGGGAGTGTTACTGTGTTAGAGTACGTTAATGCTTTCCAGGCTCTCTGCTACCTCTTGGTGACCTTGCTTTGATGCTTGAGGTCTGAAGTTGCACTCACCATAGTAATTGATTGCTTGCGAGTGGCCAGAATGATTAATGTCACATTCATCTGTGTACGTTGGAGAAAGGGACTCAGGAAAGCCACTTGTAATGGTGCTGTACGTGATTGATATGCTCTGTGGCATCCTTGGCAATGCTTGTTCTTGCAGGTGCTGGCACCTCATTTGCCCTTTGCATCAGTCAGGTATCTGCTACTAGATTCACTTCCAGTATCTCCCAGTTAGTGTTTTGCCTTTCCAGTTAGTTCTGAGTTTAGAGCATAAATAGTAGACCTAAAACGTTTGCTTTCTTTATTGAATGGCTATTCCAGCCATTCTAATACCATTCCAGTGTTACCTGCTGTCTCTGTACACAAAGCCCCATGTGCCTTCATGAAAGGTTATGGAATTAATCAAAGTGTTTAGTAATTAACAGAATTTCTGCATTATTTTCAGGCTATCCATAACATTCTATAAGAGACAATAAAATTAACATTCTTAAACAGAATATGACAAACAATTGTCAAAGCTTGAAGGTATTTCTGCTATACTTTGATGCAAAGTTCTTACTGTTAGTCAGCAAGATAATCTGATTGGAGTGATGATGAATGTATCAGATAAACACCAAGAAAAAGGAAAGGGGGTAGGTGAAGCTTTCCCATGGAGCACTGTGTTTCATTGAATAATTGTGCAAACTTGATCAAGATACAGTCCAACATAAATATCTTTAGCTGTTAAAAAATCAGAAATTTAGCTAAAATAATGGGATTCCTAAGGACGTATAAAACCAGCCTTCTCATTTGGGGCTTTTAGAGTGTACGTTTTAAAACCGTTTTCTTATAATACATAGGATTATGAGTCACTCATCTATTCTATAAAAAGAGAGAACACAAGCAGAAGGAAATGGGATATGCATTTTTAAAGACTGCTTCTGCCTTCCTTTTTGTTTATATGTCAGCTGAATTTTCATGTAATAACAATTCCTGTAGTTGTGGTCTTAAAACAGATACTAAATGTTGCAAGAATTGTGATGAACTGTGGCAGCTGAGTTTTGTATTTAGATTTTAAAATAGTGTGTATATAAAAAAGCTATATAATTTCTAAATTTCTTGTGGTATGTAGTGAATGGAGAAG
>WAAD01012690.1:7594-54488 GCA_013389945.1 Fregata magnificens
TCCTGTAATCACCTCTTTCACCTTCCTTTGCAGGATTGCTCCTAGTAACCAGACAACAAGCTCTGACCATGCTGGAGCTGGTAGAAGTTGGACTATTGTATTTAGGAGATTGAGAACATTATCGTGGTTGTTGGTGCTAGAGGAAGCATAGGCTCATGTATATGCAAGACTGAGACAATACAGACACCGCCCTTGACTGGAAGGGAGGAGCACACAGCAGGGCAAGAAAACAGAGTTGTCTGCTAGGCTTCTGTTGGGACCAGACATAATCCATCTGGCAATCAAAAGAGTATCTTTGTGCTTGCCTTCATTAGTCCTTATGATATGTTCTGGAGGGGAGGTGCAAAGAGGATGTGTTCTTTATCGGCTCAGTTGCAGAAAAAAGCTTTTTTGGGGTGAACAAATTTTAAACGTGTCTGATCCTTCTCTGAGGAACTGGTGGGTCTTCTGTCCTATTCAACAAAAGCAGGAAGGACAGGTGATCAGATGTAGATATCATATCCATTGTAATTAACTCAACTAACAGCAGCAACAAAAGTATAATCATATTCTTATAATCAGATTAAATGTATGTTGTTATTTAATCTATTTAACATACATGTTTAGCAATTAGGACCTTATTCTGCAGGGGTTCATGCTGTAACTTTGATTTCTTTCCATGTAATTTAATTGGAAACCTGACAAGGAGATGCTCTTCTCCCATTAATTTGTATCAAATGGGTGTTGTTCCTGAGTGAGTGTTCTCAGGGACACTGCGCAGTCTGGGAGGGCCTTAGAGTGAGATGAAAAAGAGGAATAAGGGATAAGGCTCTCCAAACCAATATGCTGGTTACACATAGGGTGGCAAAAGTAAGCAAATGCATTACTTCCTTGGCAGCGTCATTGCCTTTCAACACTCATAAAGGCAGTGTGGGATTTTTAGAAGTCTCAGGGGGCCCGTTGGCATCCTTTGGCATCTGAGTGGTTTCGAAAACATCTGAAAATCATGCTTTCCATTGCAGGAGGGGTGAGTTCAGGACTTAATATTGGAGTTGGTATTATAGGTGTGCTGGTGACCAACAAGATCTCCTGGCACTTCTTCCTGTTTGCAGACATGGAAGTGTCGCTTTTCATGGGGAATCTCCATTCACCTGGAGCAGAGGACTTACTTCAGTCACCTGCTGCAGATCTTTTGGTCTTTGCCTGGGAAAAAAAGTAGAGCTCCTCCTCAGTGTCATCCTTGAGAGCAAACTCTGTGATTATACACTCTGCATTCAAGTAGAAGCATGATCAGGTACCACCATCAGTCAGCAATGGAAAAGTGCTGTGCTCACAGGTGGTTAATCTGTTCAGGGAAGAGGTGATCATTTTGATTTTCTGCAAAAGGGGAACCTTGAATAAGATGAGCCTCCAAGATTTCTCAATTAAATTTGATTTCAGAGAGCTCCATCCTCATATGAACAGTAGCAAAGGCTGTAAATGAAACAAGGTAAGGGTGTAATGCAGCTGAGTGGTTCTCCAGCACTCAGGTGAGTTTCTGCTTTATGACAGCTTATTGACTGATTCTATGTTTTAGTCATAGTTTCTGCAAATAGCAAGAACTCCATTCCATGGTTGGCTCTTATGCACCTTTAGGTACCTCAAACCTGGCCATTGTGCTTATATTTTCCAGATGTCTAATGTAGTCTGAAAGCTAATGATGGAAAAGGGAAAATGCAAAACCAAAGAGTCATGGTACAAGCTCACTTCCTAATTTTTTTCTGTCCATGGGGTTACCTGTAACTACCATCCATGCTGACATAGTGCTTTTTCTCACAAACCTCAAAGCAGAGGATGAAGTGAGGTAAAATGCAAGTACTTCTTTTCAGCACTGAGGTGTGTGATCTCTTGGAGCTGGGTGCAAGCTATCCTCTCAGATCCAAATTGTGCATAAACTTTGGAGAAGTCAGGAGATGAATACTGCCCAGTCCCCATGGTAGGTCAGACTGAAAACTTACAGCATGTCTGAATCCTGATCAAAACTTCGTGGCTCAGATCCATCTTTAATCTGAACATCTAAACTGATGGTTCCTAAATAACCTCGCTGTGCAGCTGTTTCATTGCTGGACTGCTTTGTTCTGCACAAAGTTTTCCAGACGTCTTTAGCTGTCTGTGAGCAGTGAGGAATCTTGTTTGCTTCTTCAACAGCAGGTTTCCAGCACAGCTTTAGTTAGTCCAGATTGTGTCCAATTTCAGGCTGGGATTTCTTTATTTTAAAGGTAATGATAGTCCTTTCTTGACTAACTTTCCTGTGTTGCGAAAAACATTCACTAAATCTATAATATTTAGACTATGAGTCCTCTCAAAGCAGGAAGAGTTGTACAAACTTGCATTCAAAATTACTAAACCTTAATTCCTGTTTATATTCCAGTGACAGACAAAGGCTTAAAACTATTTATAAATATCTCCTATCACCATTTAAAGGTCTCCGACATGGAGGATCCATAGCACTAGGAAGGCTTCTGTTGTTAATGAAGCATTTCAATTATTTTAATTCTCATGTTTCTTTTCACTAATGGTAGTCATAATTTGAGCAAGAGCCCGTTAGTATTTCATCCTAGTATTCTTTGTCACTAATGCTCTCTCAAAGAGAGTAATTTATGGTTAGAAGATAGAATAAAAAATGGAACAAGACACTAATCTTTTTGTACATGACAATAGCATAAAGAAGTCATGTCACACAACTATTTTTGTAGCGCTTACTGTAGTATGAACAGAGCACAAGCCCTTCACCAAAATATCTTATCATCTACGGGACAAACAACTCGTGGCTTACTGTCAGAGCAGAAGGAGGTTTTAATACCTCCATTTGCTAGATGGAGAACTGGTATAGGAAGTAGAGGAAATTATGTTGTCTTTGGGAAGTCTTTTATAACCAGAAAATAAATTCTGGTAAGTTGGGTCCTTGTCCATGGCCTTAGCCTGAAGACCTTCCCTTCTCTTTTACCAGAATAAGAATGTAAAACCAGAAGGGACTGCCTGCATCATGGAGGTGGATCCTGCCAAGCTAAGCTAACCATAAAACTGGTTCAGCACTGAAAAATGCACTGAACATCTGCTCCTGTGCCTAGAATGACACTAAACCCACTTCAGAACTAGGCAACAAATGCCAGGCCAAGAATAACACCCCCTGAACAAAGAATATAGACCTGGCATGCTGTGTCATAGAGTAAAAAGATCTATTTTTCTCCAATGACTTTCGAGACATGTTCAGGTCCAGGAGAGAGGAGAAATATGTTCCTTCCGCAAACTATTTGTTTCCTTTGAGCAGCTTTGTATTGTCCAAACTCTTGGTAAGGACACAAATTAGTTACTTTACAGGTTAGGTGACGTCAGGATTGCTGGTACTCTTGCTGATGGTTATTGAAGACATGAAGCAGTTTCCAGGGATTAGGAGTGTATTGGGTTTATGTGGCAAGGTTTTGGTAGTGGCAGGGGGGCTACAGGGATGGCTTCTGTGAGAAGACACCAGAAGCTGTCCCCATGTCAGACAGAGCCAGCTCCAGCTGGCTCCAAGATGGACCCACCGCTGGCCAAAGCTGAGCCCATCAGCAATGTTGGTAGTGCCCCTGTGATAGCATATTTTGGAAAGGGTAAGAAATGCTGCGCAACAACAGCTGTGAGAGAGGAATGAGAAAATGTGAAAGAAACAGCCCGGCAGACACCAAGGTCAGTGAAGAGGGAGGGGGAGGAGATGCTCCTGGCACTGGAGCAGAGATCTCCCTGCAGCCCATGATGAAGACCATGGTGATGCAGGTTGTCCCCCTGCAGCCCATGGAGGACCCCACGCCAGAGCAGGTGGATGTGCCCTGAAAGAAGCTGCAGCCCATGGAGAGCCCATGCTGGAGCAGGCTCCTGGCAGGAACTGAGGCCCATGGAGAGGAGGTTTTCTGGCAGGACCTATGATCCCATGGGGGACCCACGCTGGAGCAGTTTGTTCCTGAAGGACTGCACCCTGTGGAAAAGTTTGTGGAGGGCTGTGTCCCATGGGTGAGACCCCACGCTGGGGCAGGGGAAGAGCGTGAGTAGGAAGGAGCAGCACAGACAATATGTGATGAACTGACCACAATCCCCATTCTACGTCCCCCTGCCCTGCTCGGGGGGAGGAGGTAGAGAAATTGGGAGTGAAGTGGAGGCTGAGAACAAGGGAAGTGTGGGGGGAAGGTGTTTTTAGTTTTGTTCTTGTTTCTCATTATCCTACTGTTTGATTGGCAATGAATTAAATTAATTTCTCCAACCTGAGTCTGTTTTGCCCATGATGGTAACTGGTAAGTGATCTCCCTGTCTTTATCTTGACCCACAAGCTTTTTGTCATGTTTTGTTCCCTTGTCCTGTTGAGGAGGGGTAGCGATGGAGCGGCTTGGTCAGCACCTGGCAGCCAGCCACGGTCAACCCACCACAAGGAGCTATCCATCTCTTGGTCCCACAGCTGCTCACATTTAAATCTGGCCTCTTGGTAAGCGCACAGATATAGTAATATCAAGAGGGAAAATGCTTTAAGTTAAACCTTTGTACATGAAAGGCACACAATTTTTTATTTTTTGTACGATGTATCTTTAAAGCTGGTGGGGTGCCATAAATTCAGATTTACTATCAAGATGAGTAAAAATGCAATCAAATATAGTAAAAGAATTTAGGCAAAATTAGTGAGTGGACACCCTTCTTCTGAGGGGGAACAGATCTGTCCACCTCCTTGGGGTCTGTTAAATGACACTTCTGAGGAAAGGGAGGCTTTTCTACCCACTGTGCTGAGAAGCAACCATGCGTCTGTATGTCTGGGGCCAAGAGATGGCCCTCTCTTGCTGGACCTTCACCTTGACCAGGCACTTTCACACCTGTCCCACAGAAGTCAGGGGGCTGGTTGGACGTCCTTCCTCTACCACCTCCTTCTGCAAGCAGAGAAGCACAACAGCACAGGTCTCCCTCCAATAACCCATCCAGCTTGCTGGTGGCTCTGCCTTCCTCCATGCTGACCATTAGCAATCCCTCCTTTTCTCTGAAGCTGTGGTGCAAGTCCGCAGCCTGTCACAAACCCACAAGAGTGATGGGCTGTGCTGGCTGCGTGCAAACCCCTTCTACACCTGTGCCTCTTCTGTGAGTCTGCACGCAATAGCTGAGAGCCTCTGTGTAGAAACCAGTCTCTTGACTGCACTTGGCAGCCTTAAGCTATGTTGCTGAGGTAAGGATGTTATCTTGCCTGGAAAACGGAATTTATCCTTTTAAAACTCATTGTGATGGGGAGGATGGTAACATTAGCTTGGGCAGCAGATGGCTTTTTCAGGAAGACGTTCTGGGAACGTGTTCAGGTTTCGCCTTTCATGTGGTGTATGTGCATACTGGCAGCTGATTTAGACTAAACAAAGGGTAATTCTGTGTTGTGGTTTCCTTCTGTCAACAGACTGAGTGATTGGATGAAGTTCCCAATGGCATATATCGGACATTATTTTCCTTCCCTCTGGGATCCCTAGTAAGCATCCATCTTGACTGCAAGTCAAGTCTAAGGTGCGCCCCCCGCCGCCCTTTTCTACTTTTTCAAACTCCTGTTGTGATATCTAGTCACTCACTCTTCTCCTGGCGATGCTGAAGGCCTCCAGCTCTCTGGTTTCGGCTCCCCTCTTCCCTGGCCTCTGCCACAAGCCCGCCTGCTGCTGTCATTTACAACTAATCTTCTCCTCTTCCACGTGCAGACCTTCACTGCAGATTTACTCTCCTCTCTTTCCTGATGTGCTTATAGCTACTGATGAAGTTCTCCACACTGTGAATTGCTATTAACATATCTTTTACTGGCCAGATTTTTAAACACAGCTTCACAGAGATGAGAGCTGAAGACCTTGCTCAGGAACGTCTCTTCCTGCTGTCCCTTCTTTGTCTTTGGGCTTTCTTGGCAACATCCTGTATTGTAAGAAAGGTGATTCTGGAGACAGTGAAACTGGACAAGATATCATTTTTCCCAACAGAGCATGGGACACAGCTGATATAAAATCACTGAACGGTAGCTGAAAGCACCTAATTGCTAGAACGACCTGAGGACTGCATATTGGGGGGGTTGTTTCACATGGTGAATGAAGAGCTCAACAGTATTTTAGTGACAATTTGATACTTAAATTTTAGCCTGTTATGTAAGTGCTAATTAAATGTTTTAACATGCTGTACATGTTTTATGTATTAATAAGCAATAAGTGTACAAGTTACACTTTTTATGTGATTTAGAATTAATTGCAGGGTGGTGAGATTTTCTCCTTTATATACCTATTAAACCCACATAACTGCTGTTTTTACAGTTGATTGGTGTTCAGTTAACATACAGTAATTGCTCTTTAAAGGCTTTAGTAAGTGCATATTTGAGACAATTTACAGTGTTAGCAATTTCCTGGTACTATTCCTCAGAGGTACAGGGAAGCTAATCACGTTCAATGCTGGAATTCGCTGGGAGTCTGCCACGCGTTCCCCACTGCGCACCGTGTGAGCTACGTTCAGCCATGAGGGATTCCACTTTCAGGGGTGATAAACACACACGAAGAAACACTTTATTGGCTATAAAATGATCCTTCTGCACAACACGCTGCAGCGAGGCGAGCAGCTGGGAGGTAGGGACACATTGTTAGAAACACAAATCAGGAGGGGCATCACTCAGTGTTTTCTGGTTTATCCTGCAAAGCCACGGAGAAAAGCAATGGGCTCTTTTCTCTTGGTGGATCACACAGTGCCCCTGTGTTTGCCTCCAGTTTAAAGATAGGGAAGCTGTAAGCCTGAGTCCTGCTTCTCCACGCAATCTCACTGTGACCTCAGGCAAATCACTTAGTGCCTCTGTGCCCCACTTACCCTTCTGTGGATGTAACACTCTGCCTGTCTTGACTCTGAGGCAATATTGTTCATTCCAGACTACAGGCTCCAACACTAAAGAGATCAAATGCATATTTAACATAGGTTTCAAACCAGACAAACAGCACCACCCTCCTGCTCCATTAATTTGGAAATTTTGAGGGCAACAGAAAACTGATTGCTGCTTCCTAAATGACTGAGGCAGCAAGGTGCACAAAGTGCCTTCCATATTTAACTGACACAGCCATCTGAAATCCAATCTACCAGGCAAAGTGAAGGAAGAATATCATTTGAAATCTGTATGCCAGTGAGAGAGAGTGCATGGAAAAGAAAGCAATTTTTTGTTCCACATCATTCCTTTTGCATAATGTTGTATCCTTTTTACAAGGCAGCATAATAAAGCTTAACTCCCTCTTTGGTCTCCACCCTCCCATCACTGACTTAAAAGAAAACAGCAAAGCCCTATCTTCAGTGTCAAATGAACAATGGGCACTCTTCCAGCAAGAAGAAATGAGCTGCTTTTGAAAGAGTTGTGGAGGAAAGTGCAAAATGTTCTAACTTCTCATGAAATAAATATTTGAATGATAGTCACTTGGCTCATCCTCTAAGATGTCAGTGCAGGCTTTGCACTCTAGGTTTATATAAAATATTGGTTGGGGTAGATAGGGGGGCCAGAAAGCCCATATTGCGGATAAGAAAAGACAGAGATACAAAAACATGAAAGATTTTCACGTTCAATACACTTCAGAAACAGTAACTAATTAATATTTCCACTACAAGATGGTATATTTCATCCTATCTTACTGATGAAGCTTGGCCAAAACTTTCCAGGCAGCCTGGAGGATATTGAGACATTGATTTTAACAAGACTTAGGAAACTCAGTCCTTTAGGCAGCACCGCGTATTTCAGCAGAGGCTCAGGGCTATGCCACTCCAGCTTGAACAAAGCTGTAGGAAGTCACTCAGCACAAAGCAGCAGGGAAAAGTGCTTTCTTCTACAGGATGCTGAAGACTTAACGAAGCAGCACGGGCTGAGACCAGCCAAGAACCTGTTTGACGAAGTTTAGGGCTTGATCCGAAGTTTTGCTGAAGCCACGAGGCACTCAGACCAAGCATGAGGAGCTGCCCCCACAAAAACAGGGAGAGCATTGGTGCTCCACTGCTTTCCCCATTCTGTCTCTTTCTTTTCTTTTTCTTTTATTTTTCTTTTCTTAAACTGCTCTGCCTGGAAAAAATGCTTTGTTTACGGTGTTTAGGCTCCTGTTATTGTTGTTGAAAGCTAATAGAAGCTTTTAGAAAAGTTCGGAAAAGCTAATTTAAAAGAGATTCTGGCTGGCTAAGGGTTCTGTAATTCCACATATTATCATGGTAGATTTAAAATTTTTGAAGGAATGTCTTCATTTAGCCCACTTTAGAGAGTTTGGGAGGCACTCCACCAGTTTTCTTCCCCTTCCAGAAACAGTCACTGGTGAAACAGAGCTTTCAATACTTTCTCCACAAAGTGATAATAATAAAGAATTCCTTGTATGTTTGTGCTAGTTCTTGTGCCTACAGGAAAATGCATATAAAAATGACAATTTACCTGGATGGACATAATGTCAAACTGTAAAGTTGCCCTCAGCAGCTGCCATGGTTCTGGCAGTTCTGCATTGTCTCAGTTTCTTACATGTCTCCCAGTTATCTTCCTCCTTTGGTACAGTTACATATTTCCCACTGATGATGATATATCGAGACTTGCCGCACACAACTGAAAGAGGGAAAACAGTCTTAAGGGTCAGGCTTGGGTGTCAGGTTCAGATGAACTGTGTTCAGTCTTCTACACCACGCCATGATTCATGTTTAAGTCAGGGGGGACGATGCTNGCAAAGGGTGACTTCTGAAAAGCAGGCGATCATCAGATGGTCTGTGTATACCTGGTTCACGCTGTTGACTGGTATTTTAGGTGGTTCTTTGCTTGCTTCTCACTACCTACCTTCTGATACAACAGTGACTGTGGAATGATGTATGAAAGAGCAAAGATCAACGAAATATGTGCTCAAAGCAACTAGCTTTTATAAAACTTGGAAGTATCTGATATTCTGGTGTTTTCACAAAATTTACAATTTAAGCGTGTTTGTTGGAGTAGAGTTTTTCACTGGAGTTATAGTTAGATATAACCATTTATCCTGGTTGCTTTTAGTGTTCCTAAAATTGTTTCTTGCAAGTAATTGGCATTACCTAGAAGCTCCTGTGGTGGTGAGGTTGTTCATCTTAATTTGGCAGAGAGCAACGATGTAAACACTTATAACCATGCTCATTGCCCTCTGCAAGAACTGGAAGTGGAAAAAAGATTTTGCATGAAGGGTGTGGTGAAACAACTTGCTCTGGAAATCCTCTAGGTTTCTATCTCCATCTGAACTATGATTCAGTGTTGATGTGGCAGTCTGATTTGCCCTAAGCACTGTTTCCAAGGCAGAGATGGTTGGAAACTTTCCAAAGGCAAGGTTTTCTGCTGGGAGGTGCTGATTCAACGAATGCAAAACCTGCCATGCAAGAGCATTGCTCTGGCTGGAATCCTTGCGAATCAAAACAATTGGTTTCAGTTGTTTGAAGAACTGAAAGGTATGGCTTTTTTTTAGAGACAATATGCTGCTAAAAGTTCAATTTGAAATGGAAGATTTTAATTTTGATTGAAACACACTGTTTCCTTTCTCCTCTTTGGGAGGGACCCCGTCACCTTTTCCCTGGCTGCAGCTGTTTGTCAGCGCATGTGAGGAACCAAAGCTCCATCTCAAGGTGGCGGAGGATTAAGAGCAGTCCCAAGGATTCTCTGTGTGGATGTGTGGCACGTCACCCCCACCTGCACACCAGCTGCATGGGCTGGCAGGGTCCTTGGCTGGGGAGGGCCAGCTGCTCAGACCTGCCGCAGAGCTTGTGCTGCTCTTTCCCTGGGATTTGGCACCTAGTGTTTGGTGCTCTCGGCTTGGCTGGGGACTCGAGTTTCTGCTTCCCACTGCCTGCCGTGGGCATGTCCCCAGAGGCCTCTGGTCCCCTCTGTGGGGAAGCACTGGGGAGGGGCACCACAGGCTGGCAGGCTCTGATCATGTTTTGCCTTGTGCCTGCGATAAACGGGACCCAAAAGTCTGAGTCTCACCTCACTGAAGCCCCCCTGCAGGTGCCGCAGCCTGCAGCGTGAAGCAACCCCGCTGAGGGAGCAGGCACTCTAATCTAAGCAAGTCCTCTTGCAGTCCGTGCTTGGTGGTGATACTCTTGCCCATCCGCAGCCAAACAACCCTGTTTGGTTTTGCGCATTCCTGTTTCACCGAGTCCTACAAATCTGCCTGTCTCGGTGCAGGGGACACTTGATACCCTTTAACAACTGGAGACTTAATTAAAGTGAAACAGATACTCTGCGGTAGGGATCCATGTTCTCCAGTTTCTATTAAAGGTAGTGCGGAGGGTGGGGTTGTCTAATGGGAACAGAGCGAACAGGAGGGATTAAAGCGGCTTTACCTCAACGCTGTGGTCCTGGAACAGAGGCGCAGGGAGGAACAGAGGAGCAGAGGCTTTAAAGGTTGATGGTGTCTCAGCCACAGCAGCAGAGGAGGCAGGGAGTCAGTGCCTTCATACTGACAACTTCTCTGAAGCTTCATAAAGTGGCAGGCAGCTGAGATGACAAGCTTCTGTTACCATCTCTGGATCCAGGCTGGACACCAGAGAAAAGGATGAGGTCAGGATTACAGAAACAGCACAGGCTGAGGAATGGCAGAGCATGTCAGGCAACATATCCCTGGCGTTTTTCCACGACCTCACTAGGCTTAGTTTCTCACCTTCTGAAGCCCAGGAGGGACACGAGGGAGTCACACGAACAGTGGATCCTGGAGAATTGCATGCACTTCACACTATCCTGCTGAAAAACAGCCGTGTGTCAGGGAGCTCGAGCATGCCTTAAGACATGAGAGCATCCCACAGTAGTTGTCTCCTTTCCCTATTGTCTTCTACCACCAGCTCCTGCCTGGAAACTGGAGTCTTCTCCTCTCTCTGTGCCTTGCCAGACATACAACTAAGGGTAATAAAGAGTTTTCAACTGTCAGTGGACTTGCTCTTCTTCAATATTCTTTCTTGCTACACAGAGGTTTCCTTAGTTCAGGAAAGGTTGAGGATCTCGTGATGCCCAGAACTGTAATGCTCCCTTGCAATGACACCTATCTTGCTCAACTGCACGTCTGTGGCCTGTTCCTCTCAGTGAAGCAGACTGCAAAAAAACCCAGAAGTTTTGTCAGCATCTCCCTCCTCACTCACACTGGTCACCTCTTGCCTTCTCTAGCACTTCGTGCTGGTGCAGAAAAAGAAGATTATGAGTTCTGGCAAATTATCTCCAGGAGGATTGAATAAATACAGTAAAACCCCGAGTACTCTTAAAAGGCATTTGCAAAAAGAGAAAAAATAATGCAATGGAAGAACACCTCCTAAATTATATTTCCCAACCTATGGCAGTGACAGTGGAGCTGCTGACCTCTGATGTGGGCAGTTGTGGCTGGTTTTGTTCCACATCGTGTTCTGTGGTGCCTGAGGCGTTGCCAGGACAAGTGCTGCATTACAGAGATGTGGCATGTAGGTGGTGCAGGACACAATGTTAAGAAGACGCATTGGGCAGGGAAAAATGAGAAAGGTGAGGGCCCGGCAAGTACAGGCTTAGGAGGGGTTATGAGCATGGAAAGATGGGGACACCAGAGCATGGAGCTAGCAGGTGGGGGAAGACCTAGTGTTTGAATAGCTGGCATACAGTCCATAAGCAGCCCAGGTAAAGTTATTCCCACCCAGTGGCAGAAAAAAAAATTAAAAAAAAAAGGCTTTGCTAGCTTCAAGTATGCACACATCTTGCAGTGTCTCTGCAAGAGAAATTTCCTGATGAACCGGAATGTGTGACTAAAGCATTTGTGAAGTTCCCCCAAGGCATCGGCTCTTCCACTGGCGTAAATCAGCACCTCTCCATTGACTCTGATAGATTTACTTCCCTTTGTGCCCCCCAAGAATCTGGCCAGAGGCATGCACTACCCTTTGTTGCCCTGTTGGGTATGCAGGGGGTGCAGATTTACATGGTCAGGTACTTTGAAATTCCATCCTTTGGTTCCAGTGACAAAATGAGTCAGCCTTGAGATTTTTCAGTGATTTGGAAAAGGTGCTCAGATGTCGCTCTATAAATAGCTAACTAGATCTAGCTCTTTAATGTTTCTAATGGTGATTACAGTGAGGTGAATTGTGGCTCATAAATCTGTGGAGGTCTGTGAGTCGTTGCTCCTAGTATCTGGAGTGCAAAAAACTGAGGAGGTTTCAGCAGCTTGCTGCATACATCATTTCAAAAGCGTAGAGTACCGCTGGAGTTTCTGCTAAGCTAAGAGGTCTCATGTAATAGTGCTGAGCATCTGTATGTGAAGTGGAATGAGTAGTACGGACTCAACTGTGTCTGAGCGTTTCCTTCGGAGGTGGAGTGCTACTTGACACAAGTGATTCAACGCATGGTAGGACAATGGTAGCACTTGCATTTAGCACTTGCATTGTGTTCTGCTTCTAGCTGGCGTGAAAACAAGAAATGCATACTTCTTGACAAAGAGATGTCCCTGACCGAGGCTCAGCCTTGCCCTGTTGAAGTATGGCTCTGTTCTCAGAAGTGCCTGGAAAAGTGCACTGTGGAGTTGCATGCTCAGTTAGCTAGTGACCTCCCCATCCACTGCGCCTCAATGTGCAATGGCATGCCCCATATTTCTCGCCTGCCAGGCTTGCGCGCTCTACCTCGAGTGCTGAGACCACGTGGGATGTGTTCATCCTCTTTTGCCTGCAACAGAAGCGACGGGTCTGAGAGGAAAACTCTGCTTTCCGTTCCACTCACATTAGTCTTTACAAGGTGGCGACAGGAGCTCAGGAAACAATTTAGTGATGATCCACAGTCACAGACCAAACCTGTATCCTGCTGTCTCAGGGATGTCGTCTCCGTGGTGTCTAGGGAAGAAAACAGCTATGAAGTACTTCTATAATTACTTGGGTCACATACAAAGCTACAAAGTAGCTGTATACACACAGAGGATCCCCGCCCTGCAGCAGCTGCCTGACAGATGGAGAATAAATGTAACCATTAGAACTGATGAAATAATAATAACAACAACAATAATAACAACAATAATAATAGGGGTGGGGGAAAACTGTTCATAAGTATTTTTGATTTGGGATTCTCACCAGACTTGTGTATTCAGGCCATGCTGTGACTTTGCCTATTCAGTCTGCATAACACCTCAAAAATCAGCCTTTTCTACCCACCCATGCAAATAAAACTCTTGCATGTCAGTTACTACCAAAACATTGCTCTGACCTTAACAAACACTACTTTGCCTTACTCATTTCTGTCCAGATCATTGCCGCAGTGACTGTTTAGCTATTTAACTGTCTTTGCACTTTTTCATTAGCTGATTTTTCTCCCCAGCATCAGACACAAGGCTGCTCCTTCCCCTGGCTCTCAGGTTCTGCTGAACAACCCATTCAGCCCATGCTCCTTCTTGGGAGGCTTTTAAACAGGCACCTAGATGCCTTCTCCCATGCCTTCCCCACTTGCTGCACTGCCTGCGAAGCTGTCCTCTCTTTTCCTCCAAATCCTTCCTTAAAACTTTTTTGCCATGGAGTCCTCTAAACCCCCCTCCAGTGTGCTTGGGTTTCTGTTGTGCTGAGATCACTGGCTGACCTATGTTGACCAATGGATTTATTTTTTCTGTACTCTTCCCCACCTATATGTGCCTTTCTCATGTTGAACACCTGCACTGATACCGATGCTTTCATTAGGAGGGGGCTATCTGCAACCTTGGCACAGAATCCAGGATGGTTGGATCCAGGCACCAGGCTCCAGGTGCCAAACAGTACAACACAGCACAGTTTCTAGAGTTTAGGGATTTTACCAAAGTTGTCAGGATCATTGTCTCTGCTTTCTAGAAATGAAAGCTATGTTACAGACAGAGGGTATGATAAGTCCAAGGCCAATTTTTGTGCCTGAGGATTTTGGTTTCTGCAGTCCCAAGCCTATATCACTGTACTCCCCCACCACTCACAACCTGGTATGAAATGGGGATGGGATTGGAAAGATTTTAAAAAAAAAAAAAATTGTGTTTTTTTTTAAATTTTGTAAATATAGTTCTGCCTTAAATATGGCTTTAATAAGCTCCTGTGGCCATCTCTGTGGTTTGAGCTGTTAGGTCCCAGATCTTAGTCTTGGTGGGCAGGCAGGGTGCTGTGCGACCTTTGACAGTTTCACTCTCATTTCTCAGCATGAAAAGTATGCCTAAGGTCACATTGTCTATGTACAAAAAAAAAGGAACACCATACCTTCCACTTCCCAGCCCACTGAGTTTGAAACCGTTGTTCTCTGGAGTGCGTTGGTTTTAACCTGGATGCTATTTGATCCCATCAGCCGACTGACAGCGTTGTGTTAGGATGTATGGGATGGCTCTCAGGAGATTACTAGGCAGGCTGGGAGGGATCTTTTGGTTTGCGTTTGCTGTATTATATTACTCTTGGAAATAAGAAAAGCCCAAGATTTGTCCTGATTTCACAGAGGTGTTGAATTATTGCAGGTGCCTTTGACTTATGGGAATTGGGTGCTTTCAGAAAAAACAGGTCAGGCTGGGGTTTCTGTGAAGTAGATTTAATTTTTTTTTTTTTGATTGAAAGGAAAGAACTTCCTTCCTTATCAAAATTAATCTGTATGCAGGGCTTGCGATCCTCAGCATCATGCTAGCTTGTTAACTTGCTGGCTGCTGAAGTTTTTGCTGCATGTTTTAAGTTGGTAAGCACACAAAGGCTGTTTCCCTACTGAAAGTTTTGCAGTGCTTCTGAGCTGGTTTTGTAATTCTGGAACTGGGCAAGGGAGCAAACACCAAGTTCTCCTCTTGGGAACTGTCTAGCATGGCAGTATGTGGCTCCAAAGTAATTTCTCTGGAATCAGAGGGGATTTTATCCACACCAGTCGGTAGGAGATGTGAGAATTTGGCTCCGTGTCTTACAAAGTCTGATGGCAATTGAACACAACGCAGGGACTCCTGAAGCACTGTCAATCAACTCTTCCATTTAGAAAGTGTTTTCAGCTCCCTTAATTGTGTTAGCTTGGGTATGACACTGATGGGGCTATGCTGATGCCAGAGTGAGGTTGGTTGGCACTGGTTTGAACATCTCTGAAAGGCACCCAACTGCGTGATTCGGCAAACCCAACATCTCTCACACAACTGGTTACAGTGCAATAGGCCAGCTAACAGCAAGAGGGATGACAAGTTCAAACCCAGTTACACAAATTGGCCCCATCTTCCCAGTGCTTAAAGTTGCAGAGCATTAGACTTCCACCAAGATACACTGGTTCACCCCATCTGGCCGTTGAAATACGACAAGACATCCATAGCTTGAGGTGCTGAGTATTGATTTTGATTGTATTGATTGTACTGAATGATGAGCTGCATCATCCTTCTGCCATTTTGTCTCAATACATGGATTTATGGACTAGGAACAAATTCAGATGATGAGTACCAGTCATTGTACCTGACATTTCAGTTACTAGAGGCTGGGGGTAGAAGGTGGCACCGCTTACTCAGACCCTGATAGCAAACAGGTGACAGACCTCCCTGACCTTGTCCTTCCTCAACAGAGAGGCAGAACACAGACTTTCTTTTTTTAAAATCAGAAATCTTTCACACTCCCTTAATGAATCAGGGTTGTTAAACTAAGGGTTGCAAACGGGTCTACAACTTTAGGTTGCCACCACGCACAACCTTCTTTCCAAAACCCACAAGTTTCCTCTACTCCATCTCTGAAGAGTGGGAGAAGCTCTTCCTTGAGGCTTAAATAACTTCTTTGCCTTCATGTTTGCCAATATTGATGGTAGCATCCCAGAGAATGAGCTGCCTGTTCTGGAGGAATGTGATATTTAGATAGGATTTGGTTTTAAAACTGAGCAGACAGGGCAGCATCAAAACTAACGACAATGATGAAAGCAGTAGGCTTGGAAAAATGGTATCTCAGAATTTGGAAGGAAGTAGTAGAAGACATAAAAGTTTCTTCTCTGAGAATGGGAATGGGACCAAAGGAATGGAAAAGGGATCATTATGATGGAGCTATACTTAAAGTGGATAGTTCCTTGTAATACAGGAGAGAAACTAAGAAGAAGGAGAGAAATGAAGGTTTCTAATGATCATGTTGATAAAGAAAATGCTAGAGAAAGGTGTCCACTTGTCTGAATTTAAGATCCAAAGACTGTGTGCATCTTTCTTTACCGACTCTGCATGTGGAGCAATCTCAGATGAATGTTTGTGTTTCAACGTTTGTATACTGTCTTCAGCTGGCATACATGGGTACCTTTTGCATGTGCATTTAGGTGAGAATTGGATCTCCTGGTACTGTTAAAAAATACAGCAGCATGTGATAACCGCAGGGTCCTGGCAAGATGCTCCCTCTCCAAAGCACTTTCCCGCAGTTGCAGTCAGTGCTGCTACACACACTAGGGCAGCCTTGTGTGTGTGCAGAGTAACTAGTTGGTGTTAAGTACCTAAACCCTTGGTAAGCTACTTTGGGGTAGTGCAAACAATGTCATCTGGAGATGACTGCTCTTCTCATCCTTTGGATCCAAAACAATTGGGGTAATAGATGAGGCTTCCTGGACGGATGAGTGTGACTCACCCAGCTTGATGTACAGAAGGGAGAGGAAATGAAGTAAGGGGCCAAAAATAGTCCTAGAGACATTAGCTTAGAAGGAAGGACAAAACAGAGCACAGACTAGAAAATAAAAGACCTACAGTGATGTGACATTAAGACCATCTGGACAATGTTTGGCAGCAGTTGAAAAGCAAACAAAGCCCTGAGAAGGGTTTCTAAAAGTGAGGGGAATATAAATGACATACTGCCCAGCAAGCGCTTAGAAAGCATCGAGCTCTTCTGATCTATCTGCATTGGTGCATCCAATTTTGAAAAGGGGCAGCCCAAAGGCAAGAAAAAAACTGCCTCAGGGAGTATGACAGTTTGAAGAGAGATTCAACCAAGTCTTGGCTTGCTTATACTTAGAGAAGCTCTCCAAGAGATCTGGCTGAGACAAGGGTGTCTGAAAGGCAGGTAGCATAGTAACACGAATCAGCTATGCAAGTAAGTCCCAACAATAAAAGAAGAGTTCAGTGGCTGACATGCAGAAAAGTGTAAATGGACCTGTATGTTTGCATAACATCTGCCAAAACGATTGAGGTTGCTGGGTGCTGTCACTAGAGAAATGAAGTAAAAGTGATAGTATCAAATGCGGTGTAAGAAGAACTTCAAAGCTTTGAAATTCTTAAGAAGAAATAACACTTTTGGGGTAGTTCTTGATAGTTGCTATATTTATCAAGTTGCTTCAAACATGACAGCAATTGACCATGAGAAATGCTTTATTTGGAGGGAAAGAAGGGGTTGTTGGATGAACTGAAAAATGTGGTTTCCTACAAACTTTCTTCTGAAGAAAATCCCAAAGCAGAAAGTTTGCTGTGCTTTTTGGGCTAGTGTTTTGGACTTTTTTCCCCCTGTTTATCTTTTTCTTTAAAAAAAAACCCCAAAACAAAACCAAAAAAACCAAAACCCAAAACATATTTTAACTACCACTTTTCAGACTGTGAGACAAAAAGATAAGGAGAAAGAAGAGAAAAAAGCTGTTTGATTCCTCCTCCCCCTTCCCCTGATAACAGTCGTTTTGATCCAAGTGCCACAGCAACACTGTTGGGAATGTTTCTCCTATCTCTAGTCCAAAATTAGAGTGAGGGAACTTTGCTGGCAAGCAGCTAAGCTTTGTGTTGGGGTAGCATATCTGTACAGACGATCATGAGCTACGCTGCATTTGGACAGCAGCTAAGCACGTGGGCCCTTATCCACCCAGACTGATGGATGGAACAGAAGTTTTCCTAGCCAACAATTGCCACAAATTGGGTCAAGTCCTTAAAAACACCATGACTACTGATATGGATAGGTGTCTTTCCATTAACAGCAATGGCTTTGGATAGGGTGATGGTTTGCCATCCTTCCATACAATGTATGCATCCCTCCCTCCTGTCGCTTAAGGAATCATAAAAGTGAATATCAGCTTTGGGGTAAGCCATATGGTTTGTGGGTTTCTGGCTGCTATTTCATTTTTTCTCTGTGTCTGTGTGTGTTCAACAGGAAATTCCTCCTACCCCTTCCTTCTTCTGACTCTGTTCTTCTCCCCGCAGCACTGGTTTCTGGATCCTCTTATCACAAGGCCCTGCTGTAAAGTTCCTTCTTATCTAAACCAGCGTGTGTGATCTTGCATCTGAACTCACAGCCCAGAGGAAATGATCCATTGCAGGAACACAATCCACAGGGCTTCAAACTGTTGATTTCACACTGATTTCCCTACAGGTGGCAAGCAAGCCCGTAATTTCCAAGTCGGGCACTCCCAGTTACTAGACTCACAAGAACTGGGAGCAGGAGTTGAATTATGTGAGGATATTTAGGAGGGGAATAAAGGCTCATTAATTAGAAATTAATCTCTACCAAATATAAGTGAAATTGAGAGCTCTGCCTCCATGTAGACCTCCAGCACCGAAGGGTCAAGAGGGGTGTGATCTTTCCAAATGCGGCTGCCCCTGGGTTTTCAAGCTCTTACTGAGTAAATAGAGTTGGGGAGGTAACATCAGGATAGTCGGGGCTCAAGCACATGACCAGCCATAGCTTGAGGAGATGCCTCCTACCAGGTCAACTGTGGTAGCTCACAGCTGGGCACGCTTGGCTTGTTCCAGCAGAGAGGTCAGGCTTGCCAGCTCAGGCTCCTCACAGCGGACCTCTTCCCTCACTTTCAGTTTTGCTGTGGGTTAGGCTGACACGGAGCAACTCATTAAGCAGAAGTAATGTCACCGTGTGATTGATCTTGGAGACTTCAGGATACCTTTGCCTTACATATCATGAGCGTCTCTCGTGCTCTGAGGCCACCATCTTCAGCTGGGTCAGTCTCCAAACAAGGGGGACACTCCCAGCAATCAGACAGCTAGAAAAGTCTGCTTTCAGGTTGTCTGAAATGTGAAATCCACAAACGAGCCTGAGAAAACTGGAGGAAGTGAATCTGAGCATCAGAAACCCATTCATTCAGCGAAGCGTAAAATAATCTTCTGATGAAGGCGATTTATTTAAAAAGTCAATTTGTAAACAGGAAACCACAGAATACAGGCCTGGAAGAGGTATCTACTCCATTGCTGTGCTTCAAGGCTGGTTCAGCCTTGCCCAAGTTATCCAAGATGGATGTTTGTCTAATCTCTTCTTCGATCCCTCCCAGAGGTGGAGGTGTGATACATATGCTCTAGGGCTCAGCTATTCCTGCTGTTTGAATGTTTGTTTCCTGAAGCCAGAGCTAAAGACCTTTTCCTGCGATTCACAGCATAATTTTGTGTCCCATCTGCAATGGAAATGGAAAACAAGTTATTCCTTTCTCCCTCAGAGCAGCCTGGGACATAGCTGAGGACTGTTCTCATACCTCCCTTTGGTCTCCTCCGAGCTGAACAACCACTAATGCTTTCAGTCTGTCTTTGCAGGTCATGATTTCCAGCCTTTCAGTCACACTGTCACTCTCCTCTGCACTTACTGCAATCAATTCACATTTTTCTTGAAATCTGATGCCCCAAAATGCCCAAATGAGTAAATGCACAGAAAACCTTACCTATGTGAAGAAGCGGAGGGATGATTTCAGATGTCTTAGACATAACAGGTGTATTCCTGTATCCAGCCATATACTGTCTGTGCCACTCTTGGCTTACATTTAGTTTGTGACCAGCTATAACCCCCAGGTCTTGTATTTGTACTGTTGATTAATCCTACCTGATTTTCTTTATTATTTTTTAGGATAATTAAGTTACTTTTCAAGTCCTTTTTGCAGATTACTTTTCTATTTTGTCAAGAGCAGTTTGAGTTCTCAGCCTGTTTTTCAAAGCCCGCAGGTCCTCTCACCATCTACAAACTGACGAACATACTTTCAAGTCCCTCAAATCAATAAAAATATTGACTAGTAAAATGTTGAACACAGTCTTTATCTGAATATTGTTGCAAATTGACTTTTATTATGCCAAGGTAATCTCCGTTTCACTGAATAACTTCTCCCTAAAAGGAAGCATGCAAAGATGTCTCAGTTTTGTCTCATGCAGGAAAATGCCAGTTTCAGACATGCATCATAGGAACAGATATTTGTTTAAGGAAAGGAGGCAGAGTTTAGATGCAGACCTGGTTTATAGCTGAGGCTTCACACTGGCTTTGGGTCTCACCAAACTCGCTAAAGACATTAGGAATCTCTTCCTTACCAAGCAATATAACCAGGAATGTGACTTTCACAGACTGCCAGAGTGCAGTGACTCACTCGGCATTGAAAAGGGACAAAACTTTAAAAGTGTCATTCCTTCACTTTCTTTTACTACTTGATAGTGATCCAAAACTTCCTATAATAATCACCAATAATTACACAGACTGCCCAAGACTATCCGTTACCACGACTATTTCATATGCATAATACAGGGCTTTATGTTCCCCACTGCTCCTATGAATTCCTTTGATTCTTGAATCCGTTCTTATTGCAACAGCCAGAGGTGGAAAGCCTCATATAAAAAGAGAAAAGGTGATAATGGACGTGTCTGCATGTTCTACCAGCCAAAGATATGGCCTAAGACACTGATTTATTACTGATTCTTTTAGCTGATGCTTTGTTATATAAGAAACCTCCAACTTTTTCAGGACTTGAACTAGTTTGCTCAAGTTCAGAACTTCTTTAAGCAGTGGTACTGATATTGTATCTCACTTTTTTAACAGATGATCCAGTTTACTCTGCCAGTCTGAAACTGTGTTGTTGATTCACCTCGGAAGTATGTATTTCATTGCAGAAAAAGGTGGCTTTTTTTCCTGGTGCAATAGTAATTAAGCCCGGATTTCTGATGGGATACTGACTCAATTAAGCGTGTCTTGCAGGCATCCAGATGTGTTTCAAGAGTCCCATTTTTGATGTATGCTGGAATTTGTCTCCTCTGGGCTTGCAGACGGCCACCCTTGGAAAGCATGTAGGCAAGATTTCTGTCCTTTTAAAACAACTCAGGCTGGAAAACTGCACCGAAGCTGTAACAGATGTTGTTGCTTGGGAAAAATGTTTGGTGCCAGCATAGCTAACTCTTCATAACCTCCTTACTTCATACTCAATGCAGCAGGCAGAAGCAGTTAAAAATATATGAAGGACAAATAGGCTCTATCTAATCTTTTGTTTGCAGTAATCCAAAGTTTTCTTTAGAATCTACTAAGGACTGAGACAGTGTGAGCTACTTTCAATGGGAAAGTTGCCTTAGATTCAGTAAGCAGTAGCTGAAGTGCCCAATGGCAAAATGCACTACTGTTCACACCTCTGGTTGCTCTTGTGATACTGAGTCAGGTATCAGGAGATACCAGTCAGCCAAAATCGGCACAGTGTGAATGTAGCTTGTCTCCTCCAGTACTTTCCAGCCCTATGCACTGTTGACACAAACCAGTCCATACTGACTGGGGTGGAGGCCACCAGGCTTCATCTGATCTGACCCACAGCAGTGCTGTGGACCTAACTTCTCATGGTACCAGTTCATTTTCTTGCTGGGGAGAAGATGTCAAAGAGGGGAGAATTTCTTTGAGTCCAATTATTTTCTGCCCATCATGAACATAAAGATTTTTCCAAGTGTGATGAGCTCATCTTGTTCTTCTCAGTGAATGTTACCTTTAATTTTCAAACCATTATTTACTGTGGGATTTGGGGTGTTGTTTGACTGCTTGTTCTCTTGCAAGAGTAGGAGTGCTCTTACAGTATTAATGGTGTTGCCCTATTTTGGGTAACCACCAAGCCCAAAAGAAAAGACTGTTCTTAAGTTCAAGAGCTCCAAGCACAGGAGGAGGTCTAGGACGTCATTTAGACCAGCACTTTTCACGCTACAGCCATGTTTTAGTACTGTCTCTGCACAATGTCAGTCACCTCCCAGCACTAGAACTACAGGTGTTTCAGGATATATGCAAATTATCTAAGGCATCTTGGAGACCTTACCTACCTTCTTCTTGCTTGTGTCATTACAGGCCCTATTATAGTAAAGTTTGTGCACACTATGAGCTTTCTTTCAATTTTTTAATCTCAGAAACTGCTGGGAAGAGGGAAATGATTTGCCTTCTATTTCATAAATAAGAAAAATCATGTAATGGACCTAGATGAAACAGATCTTAGTCTGACTTTGGATTTCTAATAGTCTAACATGCTCATCTTACTTTACAGTCAACAGACAATGCAGAAGGTAACCAGTGAGTCCAGCCCTCAGTCAGGAGGGATGCCTGTGGCATAGCAAAGGACGTAAACTGGGATGTCTCGCAGAAGAGCAGGTTAATCCCCGGGCTATTCTTCCTGACAGTTTTTTGGAGACTGCTTCTGGCTGGGCATAGAGGAGGAAGGCTTAGTGGGTAATCCAGTAGCTGGCTGTCCCCAGGGCATCTTTTAAGTTATCTCCAACAGCTCTAGCTCTCTTGTGTGCTGCCAAATCATACTCCTGTCACCACGTGATCAGCTCTACCTTCCATTAACTTATTTCAGTGGTAGGAGAAGCCAGCGCCATGCAAGTGAAGCAACAAGGAGAAGGGAGGTAGTGGTGGCAGTGTTGCATGCAACAAACGAAGGGTTGCTTTGTTATCTATTTGAGGGTGGCATCACCTGGCCACACAAGGAGTTGTGGAGGTGAAAATGAGGCTGTGAAATCATATGATTAGGCAATTTTCTCCCTGTGATAAAAACTAAATTAAAAATAGACGTTAAACTGTTCAATTAGAGTGCAATAACGTAGTCTATTCTCATATTCTAATTTGTGCCATGTTGAAAGTAGCTGCTTCTTCCCCTCTGCCTCCTTATAAATAAATCATATGCTTTCTGGATCAACTCATCCAATTATATCTTAATTGTTTCTAGGAGCAAACCTGACTACTACATTAATTGTCACACAAGGATTTGTTCACACAGGGCCAGATTCCCACTGGTGACATTTTAATTATTATTGCAGCGCAAACATGGACTTCAATAGCTTATTAGCACTAAAAGGTTTAGTAAACAAATACCGAAAAGGGTGTTTCCTGTGAGGAGGTTGGTAACCTCTTTGCTTATTTCTTTGTAACATCTCTGAAGAAGCTGGAAACCTGAACAGGTCTCAGAAGCCTGATTTGGGTATTGGAGATATATATGGTGATTTATCTGATACCACCAACCCCACAATAATGTCTGACATGTGCTTTATACACACATAATAGATATATTACAAGACAGAGAGCATGTAGTGAAAACGAGGGGTTATTTTCTCATTTTGTTATAACTTGTGTTGGTTTTGGCTGGGATAGAGTTAATTTTCTTCATAGTAGCTATTATGGGGTTATGTTTTGGATTTGTGCTGAAAACAGTGTTGATAATACAGGGATGTTTTTGTTATTGCTGAGCAGCGCATACACTAGTCAAGGACTTTTTCAGCTTCCCATGCTCTGACAGGTGCACAAGAAGCTGGGAGGGGGCACAGCCAGGACAGCTGACCCCAGCTGACCATAGGGATTTTCCATACCATATAGCATCATGCTCAGCATATAAAGCTGGGGGAAGAGGGGGGAAGGGGGGGATGTTCGGAGTGATGGCATTTTGTCTTCCCAAGTAACCATTACGGGTGATGGAGCCCTGCTTTCCTGGAGATGGCTGAACGCCTGCCTGCCGGTGGGAAATAGGGAATGGAGTCTTTGTTTTGCTTTGCTTGCGCACGCAGCTTTCGCTTTACCTATTAAACTGTCTTCATTTCAACCCATGAGTTTTCTCACTTTTACCCTTCCAGTTTCTCCCCCATCCCACCAGTGGGGAGTGAGTGAGCGGCTGTGTGGTGCTTAGTTGCCGGCTGGGGTTAAACCATGACACAACTACATTTCTGAAGTGTAGGGGGCCGCATAAGGTTTACAAATAACATTTAGTCAGGTAGGTGCAGATTTAAATCAAAGTTTAAAAACACCAAAGAAGGCTTTGATGTTCTGAGCTCCCATTGACATTCAATTGGTCTTATCCTACATCACTTTGGCACTGTTGAATCTGCAGCTCTTCCGTGTGTGTTTTAGCATATGCCAATAAGCTATGTGGTTAAAGATTGGGAGAGGACAAGAGATGCTGAAACTTGCGGTGTCTTATCTATATTAGAGTTTGGTAAGCCTGGAACTTTGTGAAAAATAGGTCTCTGCAGTTATTTTAGTTTTACTGGCCATGTGACAACTTTAAAAACTCTATGTTTTGTTTGACTGTTCCCTTACAAAACAGAAAGTAGTGGGAAAAACTCATTTAGAGACAACCAAATCTTTAGGTTTGAACAAAATGATTTCTTTTCAGCTGAGACTTGATTTTTGAAAGCAAGTAAATAAGCAGAAAGAGTTTTGGTAACAGATGTCATTTTGACATGAGAAATGAAACTGTGACGTTTAGGCAGTAGTGGATCAGAAGTAGGCTTCATTTTGCTTGATCTCCTTCTCCTCCTCCTAAAAAATTTCCTTCCTAGTGAGTTACATCTTAAGTAGCTCTGTGCTGCAGACCCAAAAGCTTTGGTTGACTAGGTTTTGCATTTTCAGTGATGGGGTGGGAGAGATGAGCTCCACCCAGCTAGAGCACATTGACTGATAATAACTTTGCGACGGCAAGAAATGAGCATTCAATCTGCACCACATCCTTCAAACTAGTCAAAACCATCCCCTCTGCAAAGCGAGAGCAGCAGCAGTGTGAGCTTCCTCAGACCTGCCTAGACATGTTTCTCACCCCCTCTGAGAAAGGGCCTTTTCTGGGGCTGAGGGCGTCTGTCCACTCAGCCCCTCCTCTTTGATGTCTTTGACGAGCTTGGATGATGACAATTCTGACCGCAGTTTCACGTCACCTAATGCATGCCAGGAAGGTCTTGAAAAAATTCCTGGATGGGAATTGTTTCATCACCACCTGGAGCTGGGCTGTCCCAGTGTGCCCCCACTCTCTCCCACAGCGTTATGGCATTCCCAGTTTGCATCAGGGTGAGAGTGGAGAGAATTAGCTCCTGAAAGATTTATTCTGCTAGGGGTCCTATCTGTGAAGAAACTTACTGAAAGATGTTGCAAAATGCATGCTCTCATTCTGCTCTTCCAACCAAGCTGGTCTGTTCTCTTCGTTTTGTAAAAGGAGAGGCTTGTGGCCGCCAGGTCTGTACTAGGACACCTGGGTTTGGGCTCCAGACTCCATTTTCCATGTGGGTCTCTGCAGTGCTCTCAGCCTGGAATCCAGCTCTGTAAAGTACTCATCCACACCTCTGCTTCAAGCTCATTCAGGGAAGGAGAGCATTTTGTATGGGGCCTAGCGTGATGAGGCCATGTCCCCTGTTTAAGGACCATCTGGGCTACTTCACGCTATTGATTAATCAATAGTGATACAGTTAGAAATAAGATGAAGAAGAACAGCAGCCTTCAGAGTGTGGCAGCTCTCTGGCTGGCATAGCCATGCACATGATACGGCTCCCTCGAGGTCAAAGAGTGAACTTTTATCTAAAGTTAAGCCTGAATATACTATTATTTCCCTTTCAGTAATCCACTACCAGATAATCAAATAAATGCCGCATGAGAAAGGAGGGCAACCTATTGTTGCTGTGATAACTTGAGCAGGAAAGCAAGATTGGAGACCAACAATAAAGCACAAGTATCCAGAGTCAAGAAGAATTGGACTAGGGTTAAGCTAAGTGCCAGTCATGACACACGTGTTATATGGCCGGATGGGTGCTTCGAGCTGCCCCGGCTGGACAGAGGTGCAAAGGTGGATGGAGATGCAAAGGGGTCATGTGCCAGCAGAGCCCCAGCCAACTCCAGCTACCCCATGAGTGCAGACCCCTCCTCCCTGACTCGCCCCCGACAAGGAGGAGGGAGATGTGGGGCTTGGCACACATGTGGTGCTGAGCCTGCTGAGACCTCACTGTCCCTCAGGAGTCACTAACAGGGCAGCTATGCTCCACTCCCACCCCTTTGTGCCACGGGAGTAGCAAAAAGGGGCCAGAAAAGGGAAAGCCATGCTGAAGAGAAGAGCAGGCTGTCGTTGCATGTATTGCAGCACTTGCTGGAGCTGAGCTGGGGTGTGTGCTGTTTGGTACTGCTAGCTCTGCCACCAGAATATTGCCTGGGAGAAGACACCAGCAAGGATGACAAGTGCGATTTTAACTTCCAGCAGAAAAGACAAAAAAAAAAGGAAATTTTAAAGTTACACTGTCTGGATTTATTCTCTTGTGAGGAAAAAACTAAGGAGAGCAACTTCTAGCTCTTTCTAGCTGCAAAGACAACCTGGCCTCTCTAAAATGAAAGTCTAGACTGACTCCTTGTGTCTACAGCCAGATGAACTGAACTAATAGCACTCAGAGAGCCAAATACTTGCCCCATTTCAGTGCTGGTTCCCATGCCAAAAGAGATCCAGCTCATGCACTTTATCAGGCATGGACAGAGGCACCACCACCAAAGCTCCACTCCTGTGAAAGGATACTGTGCAGGACTGTGTCTGCAATTCAAGCATGAAAATATTTTGCCAAGTAGCCATTCACTGGCTGCAGGAACTGTGGGTGCTTCCATAATCCTGCTGCAAGCGGAGGTGCTTACACTGCAGGTGGTTGATGCCTCCCTGGTTCCTGTTGGGGTGCTTGCTGAGGAGTATGGTGGCACTGGTGGATGGGAACAAACCCAACACCCTCAACTCAGCTCTCTGCTCCACCTGTGGGTGTCTCATATGAGGCTGTTTGGTCCTTTGGTGTAGCAGTTCCCCACGTGAAAAAAGGAATATTGCCACTACCCCATCCCAATGAAAATGAAAGGAAAATGAAAGGCATGAGGTACTCAGATCCTGCCATGGAGGCACAGCAGTATTATGCAGAGCTGGGCTCATTACAGTTTCTTCAAGACCTGTTCATGCTGCAGTAGGACCCCTCACAGCATCTCAATTAGTAATCTGATGGAGACAATCTGGGCCTATTCTTCTGTTATTCAGTGGCTGCTTTTTGCTGCTTTGGTAGCACAAAGGAGCCTTATTTCAGGTGGGGATTTGTTTTTTGAGGTCAATACCAGAGACAAAACTTCTGACATTCAAAGATTTTGTAGCCAAGCAGAAGAAGGTGTCAGAAACCCAGCCAGGGACCTTGAGGAGGAGAAGCTGGAGGAACAGTGATGAGGGCTCTCCCATGGTCCAAAACCCTCTGCACTGTTGCCCACAAAGCCCTGAGGACCTGGGTCCACCCTGCTCCAGTACCATTAACAAGCAGGGTGGGGAGACCAGTTAAAGTCACTTCTGAAGACACCAGCCTACTACAGGTCAGAGAGCCCTGTGCATGAGTTTTCTTTGGGACTATGTGTGAGGCAGTTTGTAATCCGACCCTAAAATGTTGTTTTTCAGCAAAACAGAGGTCTGTGCTTCATATTAGTGATAGACGATATCCCTTGGCATATAGCCAAATTGGCACAAATGAATGCTTTTTTTAGAGTACATGTATACATCTGTATAGTTGTATTTACATTTCTGTTAGGTTATCTTTCTCTATCTTCCCTTCGTATTTGCTTTTCGTTCTGCTTCCACTTCCTAGTCCACAGATGCCCTTGCTGTAACACTGTTCTTCTAATACTTGGGTTTCTTCTTTAGTTGCAAAATGGAGACTTTTAATGGTTGGAGGTTTAAACAGAAAATCTCAGGTGCTTCACTGTCATTTTCAAAGCTAACTTAACTTCTTGGGAGCCTAATGCCTTACTGAAAATGAATAGGACTTAGGATTTTAAATTTCTGCTTCTCTTTTGGGAAGGACACATAAACAGCCTATCTTCAAAGTGCCATAGATGAGATGAATTCATGGGCCAATCCTGTTCCTAATGAGAAACTCATGTGTTACTGCAATGATAGGCAAGAAGAAGTAGTTAGAGGTAAAAGTCTTTTTACCTAGATTTCTGTCTTAACCTTTCCCCACTTCATTCATCTGGGTTTGTAAAGTACACAAAAAGTTTCAGCTGGGCAACTCTGCAATGCTGTCTCACTGCCATGAATATGAATTGAATCTTTACTGATCTTCTGCACTGTTTCAGACTCTTTCATATTTCAAAGGTATAAATTTCAGCTTCAAGAAGAAAAGCTAATTTCAATGCAATTGTACCAAAAAAAAAAAAATCATTATAAGATGCACAAAATGAATTACAGCTATTAGGAGGAAACTTTCCACTGTTTTTCACAATTAATGCTATTATTCGCTCCAGCAAAACCAGCAAAGACCACTGAACAATTAATAGCACACATAGATAATTATGATGTTGCTATTCACAAGCAAAAATCTTACGTTTGATTACTCAAGGTACCTGTTCCTCACTTTCTCCTTTGTTCGGATGTTTTTATCTACAGCATATTTTCTTACCCAAGGACTTATTTATACTTGATAGCATATTTTTACTGTTGCCACTAGAGGTCTATTCACCACTACAAATATAAAAGAAAGAGGCAAGCAATGCATTTTCTTCTCTGCATTTTATTTCTTTTAACTCCTGTTCAGTGTTAGTATTGGAGTAATGATCTAAAGTAACATGGCTGTGGATGCCTTATAGTAATAGTCGCTAAGTCAGAAAGTGTCCCTATTTTTTTAGACTATACAATTTGGTCTTACTGATGTCATCCTTTTGGTTTGGCCATGGGCACTTCTTGGTTTTTTTTTTTTTTTCCTTTTGACAGAACAGTTATTTGCTGCACCCAGATCCATGCAGCCCAGCTACAACACCTGATAGTGAATAAATATATTCCCCTGTGATAAACAAAAGAAAAAACAAGTGTTCCCGTCCTCCCCAGATTTGCTCCCGGGGAGATACTCTCAGTTATCACAGACTTCAGCAGGATTTGTTTCAGCTTTGGTAGGAGCAGAGTCTGTCCTTTTGCTCCCCAAGCATTCCTGCTCCCTCTTTCCCTCCTTCCATCTTTGTCAGAGTCTGTGTGAATGCTGCCTTTGCCTGGTTTATCTTTTCATCCCTCGCTCACCGCAGCCTCCTGTTTCGTTGCTACATCCTAGGGTTTCTATGAGGCTTCTAACACTTTCCCTGCTTTGGCTGACATTAAATGCAGACTTTCGTGCTGATTATCGGAAACATGCCTCTGCTGGGCTCTGGAGGGAACGAACAATGCTGTTCTGTAAAGGTGGGCTTTGCTCAGCTCTGACGTCGTTCTGTTCCCATTGTTAATCAGGAGTAAAATTCCTGCTGACTTCAGTGAGACCAAAGTTAGGCTGAAACTCATGGCATTTGAAAATCTCCTCTTTACATCCTTTGGATCCATTTTTCTAACGGACCAAAATCAGAAGGCATTTACTGAACCCCACCAGTTTTTTCTCTGGTTGATTTAAAAGCTATCCTGCCCATCCTTTTCTCTTCAATCTTTGTAGATGATCTTAGCACAAGACAGGATCATGTCCCACCCCAGGAGAAGCAGTAGGAGGAAATCTTGTACAGGAGAGAGACTTTCCAGAAGCATTTTTCCCTGCCTCTCTCTGGAATCAAGAACTGTCAAAAGCTCAGGGCTGGCTCTCGTATTTGTCCCCAGAGCTATCGTCCAGCATGCCTTCTCACCCCAAGCTGGCCCCATGCTTGTGCCTTTCCTTTCCCCGGACTTATTCTGGCTTGGCTCCATCCACCACCCCACCACAACCTCGGGTCCACCACTTGGCCTCCTCACACAGTCCAGAGGCTGTAGGAACAGCATCCCGGGGATTAGAGGAAACAGGACAGCCCTGCTCTCTGAGCCTCTCACTCCCACTATACAAATGGGGCTGGGAGGAGGAATACCATCTGGCCCAAGGCTTGCTGCCTGCGATTTGCAAAATAAGAACGCAGACCTGGGTGTTAAACTTGCAATTCAGACACTGGGAATCTTTGGCTTGCTCGGATTTAATCCCTGTCCCCCTTGCTTCATTGCTGTTTCCATGTGATGTGCCACCACAGTTCTCGGGGCTCTTGGCATCTGTGCAGGAGCTTCCTTTTTGGGAATTGAGCAACCGCACAGCTCCAGACTCAAAACCCTCAGGTCAGCCCATGCTGCCTGGGTGGCAGCTCCTGGCTTTCCAACACCAGGGATTAGCCATGCCACATTTCCCAGTCCTCACCCGTGAATTCTCTTGATATCTGGAAGAAGATGCTGGGGGTGGTTCAGCAGCAGCCTCCTAACATCTACCTCTTTATTCCACCCTGCTCAGCCTGCATCACTCCACCCACCCTGCTCACTCCTTTTTTGTCCCATGGGCCATAAAAGCTTGGGAAAACTCTGTTTGGAGAGGGAACTCACTTTTATCCAATCTGCCTGCCAAGCATACGAATCTCAGGAAGTTTAACCCTTTGAGTACCCACTCACGTATTCCTGTCCTAATCATTGGACTGATCAAAACATAATTTTGAATGCATCAGTCAACAGCCTGTGGGCATTTTACAAATGAATTTCCATGTTTCCTCTTCCTTTACCAATGAAGACTGGTAATGAAGCTAAGCACAGGTAGGGCGGTCACCTCAGGATGAGTATTTTTATAATTCGCCTTGGTGTCGAAACGGCAGAGTTTGCAGCAGGAGAGGCTCAGCACCCTGCACAAAGACTTCTCATTTGTCTGGCACTTACACTGTGGAGAGACCGTTCTGACACACGAGATGGTGCAGATGAACCATCCCTGGCAATTGGTGATCCTCAAGATATAACTCAAGGTTCCTGGACAAATGCTGGTGAGCACTGGGGCTGTCTTACATACCACTCTCTGTGACTGTACACAGACTTCTCCCCTCCCATTTTCTGCCTTGCCTTGCCTTGCCTTGCCTTCCCTTCCCTTCCCTTCCCTTCTTTCTCCTTCCCTTCCCTTCCATCATTTAAGGGTGTAATTCTTTGTCTCACAGCAACTTGTTGTGGTGGGGAAGGTGCTGAGACCAACTTGGACAGCATGAGAAACTTGTGCCCTCTTACTTCTTTTGAGACCTGGCTTAGAGCAGACTTGCGGTGGAGCTCTGGATGCTGCTGGTGGACGGCTGTTGTGTGCCTCCTGCTTTGCTTGGTGCAGAGAAATGGTGCTTCACCACTGTCCCACTGTGTTAGAGCATCCCAGAGAGAGATCCACAGTAGGAAGCTGTTACTGCCTGCCGAGTCCAGCCCTCCTGGCTCAGGCAAGGTGTATGCCTCTTTGAACAAAGTGTTTACATGGCCCTTTTGGAGCATTTGTATGACCTCAGCCATTTCCCCTTCCTGGCCACAAAGCTCCTGCATTCAAGCTTTCGGGTGAGGTCTGGTGTGGACTCCTCACTCCACGTGCCTGCAGAGCTGAGGTCATGACTGAGACTGGTGGCTGGCTGTGCCTTCACTGTTTCCTCATGCCATTTGGTCGTGGGACAGATGATTCTTTATAGCTCTATGGGGTACAGCCATTTCTGAGTCTGCTTACTTCCCTTCTGCAGTGTTCGAAAATCGTTCCTCTCTGGTTTTTACAGGCATGCTTCAGACCATGTGTGCACAGAAGGGATAATCCTGTCCTAAAACGCTGATATGCAGTCATTCCTTTGGGAGGCTGGCTCCCCTTTCCCTTTCCCTTGCATCCAGAGCAGTCCATTAAGACTCACACTGGCTTCGGTGGGAGGTGAGGTGCTCCTGCTTTGGCAGGAGTTTTGGGGTACTTGTTTAGGGTAGCTCTAATCCTGCCGTAGCCATACTGATCAGACGGACTGACAAACACACGCACCTCCATTGGCTCTTATAAATCTAAAAACAGGCCCAGGGAGGACTGGCAGATACCTTCTGGTCCCCCTGTCCCACAGCAGACACAACAGATCAGGAGTGCTCCCGATGCACATTTCTCTGTACTGCTTCTCCACACCTACCATAACCCTTTTAAAAAAAAAATCGGTTCCCATGCTTCCTGCCCCTTCTCTCCCCATGTTTCCCACTCTGTTATTCCCAAATCTCTTGCTGCAATTCCCACCCATTTTCTATTTCTATTTTGGTGAACCATGGGGAATGCTTTATTCCTCTGTGCCATACAGTGAACGTCTGAGTATCTGAAGACTTATTCCCCAGCTCCCCTTGGGCTTCTTGTGTGCACATTAAACAGGCACAGGTCTTTTAGCCCTCCCTCATGGGCTGTGGGAAGGTCAGCTGGGAGCAGGGCCTGGCACACTCAGTGCCCTTCACACATCAGATGGATGCCATGCACCATGTCCAAATCTGCCTCGGCAGACTTTCAGGAGTATTTGGATCACAGACCTACACACCACTGTTTTCGTCCTGTTACCTGAAATAAAAATAACTCCTGAAACACACAAAGTATGTTTAGAGAGGAGACATTGTTTTATTCTGCGCAGGGTGCAAGGTGGAATATTTCCACAAATCAAGCACACTTACTGAAATCCATTTCTGACATTTATACATAACAGTTAATACACCACACCTATCTAATACATAATCATTAACCTAACTAATTATTCTCTTCTTTAATTGGTCTATATTTCTCTCNACGAGGCATGCAGTGCCAACATCCTCTTATCTGGCCTAAACATTATTAACTACCTTGAATATTCTAAATTCTCATGTGTCAGTTTCTACTTCTAATTTTGGTCCTTACTTTATCAACTATTTCAATGCTATTTACATTTCACCCAAGGCAAATATATGCTTGGTAACACTCCCAGCCCCCCTTCTCCCAAGCACTAACGAGGGCAACATTTAAGAGCAATTGGCTGTGCTGTTAAACCTCCGACATTTCTACCCCAAAAAATCAGGAAGGGTTACCCACATGGCAGGCTTAGCCGACTGTCTCCCTATAGGGCATTCCCCCCAAAAGAGGAGAAAAAAGGAGAAATGAAATTTAATCATGCCTTTTGTGAAAATGCAAAGAGGACAGATACTCAAGGTGCTTTGATTATGGCTGATTTTGCTAGGAGGCTACTGCATTAATCAGGATGGTTATGAGACAATGGTAACTTCAAATATCAGAGGGAGAAAATCTGATCTGTATATACAAGGAGACAAAGTTCTGTCACTTGAGTAGCAAAATAAGTCCCACCCTCACGTATTTGAAGTATTTTCTATTTAAATCCACATCAGAAAAAAGTAGTAACCTCCATCCACAGAGATTTTTAATGCTGATGTTGGGTTTGTCCGTTTTAAGGATCTTGTTTGGGTTTTTTCATTGTGCATTCCAAGTGCCACTTCTTATTCTGTTACTGTTTGAATAGAAATTAGCAACAAAATGTTGAAATAGAAGTGTAGCAGAAAGGAAGTACGTTTAAGGACAGCAAAGACACAGGGAGCATTACATTGCATTGGATTTTAACGGATTACCCTGTGCTGAAGGTCACTGAAATTATCCATGCAAAGCCCCCATGGAGTTTTAGGGAAGGCAACCCACGAGAAAGACACTGGGGCTGGAGTCTGCCTGTGCACGTTTGTGCTAAGAGATTTCCTTCTGCTGCTGAACTTAGGTACATTTGTGGCCAGAGGTACTGAACCCTGTCCACCTCTCTGCTCTGCAGGGAAGCTGCTCTGCCTGCATGCTCTTCTTGTCTGGCTGAAGTGGAGCAGATTGTCTCCTCCTTTCTCCTAGTCGTGTGGCTGGGAAGGCCTGCCCATGCGGTAGGTGGAAAGCGAGATGTTGTTAGGTCTGGGGGAGCCTCAAAAAGAACGTGTCAGTTGAACTTGCTTCTGCTCTGACAGAGCTGCTTCATCCTTGCCTTACTTCAGCACAGCTTCCCAGATTTACAGTGGGTTTTCTGTTTTCTTTTTTTTTAGGGTTTTTTTTCCCATTTCCTAGCTGTTTGTTTGAACAGGACAGAACTAGAATGAAAACCACCCATGATCTTTATGGCAGCATTACCTGAAGGTCCCGAACAATACCACAGGATCACCGGGATGAGCCCTTTACATCCCTGAGCAAAGAGAAACGTGCTGCCCTGAACAGCTTTTAATCTAAATCAGGATTTCTCAGTCCTGTTAACCTAGCCTGTGTTACATTACAGTCACTTACTGGTTTTACAGGTTTCATCACAGCACAGATCTCCATGGGCGGACAGAAAGATGCTCTCCACTTTGCTCTCTGTTCCCAATGTGATACAGCACACAGCTGGAGAAGTGTAAACCTGTACAGGTAACACAGGTAAAGGTTAGGGGATACATCTGTAATTTCCAGAAGACAGATAAAAAGAATACAAGATTTATTCTCCTTCCCTTAAATCTTTACTCTGTTCAAACACATCTCTGGATATTGCACAGTCTATGTGGAGCTGAGCATGGCAAAGAGCATGTCTCCATGCAGGCTTAAGAGTGCGAGTGAGTACTGGTTGTGTCCCGCAGTGGAAAGAAGAAGCCCCATGTCAGCTTTTCCCCCCCTGTTTGACACTTCTTTGAAGCTTGTTGGCTTTGCTCTTCACCTGACCAAAAAGTGACATACGCATATCAGGGTAAGCCTTGTGCTGTTGTCCGTGACCAGTGTGAAAGAAGAGCTCTGCACGCCCACATGGACCATGAACACCAAAAACACCCCACCGCATCGCCTTGGGCCATGCCGTTAATCTATGACTTAAAGAATTTCTGAGTCATGGAGGTAAAACCAGGCAATTTTCCAGATCTGGAATGATAAGCTGCTTTGCATTCATGTTCCAAAAAAACTCAATAGGAATAAAATGGTGAAAGGGTCACATCTTCACTACATGTAAATCATGGCAGGGGGGACGACACACCCCGACAGGCAGCAGCTGGGAAGCAGCCCGGTGAAAGAAAGCAGGGCACTTGTCCTGACATACTTTGTTTTGCATCCAGAGGTTTAGAAGAAATCCTGCTGACCTGGATGCTGGAACTGTTTATTGTTTTTAGACTTGACAGTGTATTATTAACTGCAACAGCAGAGAACACCATCTGCCTTTTCCTGAGCTGTTTGACCAGCCTGTGAGTTGGAGGTTTTGTTCATTTTTTTAGAGGAAAAGGTGTAATTGTCCAGATTTGGTGAAAGATCTTGTATTATCATATCTAAAGCAGAAATTTAAACTCTCAGACTTTTTTTCTTTCCTTTATGGCCTCTCAATATCCTGAGCCCATTTTCTCCTGACAATTTACTACTTTCAGCAATCATTTGTCAGCAATGCATGAAATACAAGAAGAAGACGAATAGGATGACAGCGAGACTTGGAAGGTTTGGGAGCAGGTCATCAGCTAACATGTCTAGCTTAATAAGTAGCACTGGTTTTGTCTTTTCATTATCATCTGAATTTTGATTTTCAATCTTTTTCCCTCTACAATTAATACAATTTTGCTTTTCTTCTCTTTTTTTTTTTTTAAATGGACTGTTCTCTATGGGTGGTTGGAGGCCCTAGCACCTACCAAGAGACATCTGACAAAGGGTGTTAGTGGGAAGGTAGACTGGCTATACTTGGGAAGAGCTTCAGGATGAGTATCACAGAAACTGGAAGCATTATGAGTAGGTGTATTTGGTTTATGTGCCAAGCTTTTGGTAGCGGGGGGTGGGGGGGCAGGCTGCAGTGATGGTTTCTGTGAGAAGACACCAGAAGCTGTCCCCATGTCAGACAGAGACAGATGGACCCACCACTGGCCAAAGCTGAGCCCATCAGCAATGTTGGTGGCACCTCTGTGCTAACATATTTAAGAAAGGGTAAAACCTGCTGCGCAAGAGCCGCTGTGAGAGAGAGTGAGAAATTGTGAGCGAAACAACTCTGCAGACACCAAGGTCATGAAGAAGGATGGGGAGGAGGTGCTCCAGGCACCAGAGCAGAGATCTCCCTGCAGCCCGTGGAGAAGACCATGGTGACTAGGGTTGTCCCCCTGCATGGAGGTCCACAGTGGAGCAGATATCCACCCTGCAGCCTATGGAGGACCCCACGCCAGAGCAGGTGGATGTGCCCTGAAGAAAGCTGCAGCCCATGGAAAGCCCACGCTGGAGCAGGCTCCTGGCAGGAATTGAGGCCCGTGGAGAGGAGTCCATGCTGGAGCAGGTCATCTGGCAGGACTTGTGACCCCATGGGGGACCTACACTGGAGTAGCCTGTTCCTGAAGGACTGTTCCCCGTGGAAGCGACCCATGCTGGAGCAGTTCGTGAAGAACTGCAGTCCGTGGGAAGGACCCATGTTAGAGATGTTCGTGGAGGACTGTCTCCTATGGGTGGGACCCCACGCTGGAGTGGGGGAAGAGCGTGAGGAGGAAGGAGCGGCAGAGACAACATGTGATGAACTGACCACAACCTCCATTCCCCATCCCCCTGTGCTGCTTGGGCGGAGGAGGTAGAGAAGTCAGGAATGAAGCTGAGACTGGGAAGAAGGGAGGGGTGGCGGGAATGTGTTTTTAGGATTGTTCTTATTTCCCATTATCCTACTCTGTTTAATTGGCAATAAATTAAATTAATTTCTCCAACTTGAGTCTGTTTTGCCCCTGATGGTACACGGTAAGTGATCTCCCTGTCTTTATCTCGACCCATGAGCCTTTCATCATATTTTTCTCCCCCTGTCCACTTGAGGAGGTGGAAAGATAGAGCACCTTGGTGGGCACCTGGTGGCCAGCCAAGGTCAGCCTACCACAGTAGGCTCAAATCTTTCGGCGGGTTCTTCATTAAAGGTCAATGCAATTCTTACTAGCACTGAGGGTCTCTTTAGCTCTACACCAGGATGAGATGAGGAGGGGGAACTAGTTTACAAGTGAGAATTAGGCTCACTCTGAAACTGACTTGCTGGCTTCCCAAATAAAACTCCCTGCAACTTATTGGCAGGGAAGATACTCCCCTTGTGCATGTTTGCTCCCTGCTGTCTTTGTCAACACAGTGAAACACTGTGCACAGTTCCTGTGCATGTGTCATGCTGTCTCAGTACAATCCCAATCACCAGTGTGTGGTAGTGTTGCTTTTGCAAAAGCAAGGAGAAACTCCCATAAGTAAAGAGGTGTGGGGTTTTTTTCTTATAAAATGCAGACCAAAGTAGCGTAACATTGATTTTTACATCCCTCCGCCCCGCGACACCCACCTTTTTTTGGTACTGCTGTTATGAAGGATTACTCTCCTAGCCCCTGGGTTACAGGTTAGGGCTTTTATCAACCTCTGCTCAGGAAGCACGGATGGACGGTGTCCACTCCCAGCCTCACAGTGGGAGCAGGGCTTCCCTGGCAGGCGGTGGGGGGGAGCAGGGGCAGGTGCTGCCCCTGCGGGCCAGGGGGGGGTCCCACTGCAGACACCCCCGCCTGCTCCCCTGTGGCTCCTCCCGGAGTTTGCACAGTGTGGACCTGGACCCGGCTTATTATTAATTAATAACAAATTAATTATTTCATACTGCAATAATACTTCACAGTTCCCGCAGGGAACTGGGACTGCTATTAATTATATTCTTAATGCAGTAAACATGCAAATGCAAACAGCCAGCTGATATTGTAATTATAGCAGTCCTGGATAGATGTGGTAGAGATAGGTATTTTTTTCCTTGCAGAGTTTTGAAGAAAATTTAAACATTTTTCTGTAGTAGTTGAGGAAAACAAAAATAAGCCCCCCCCCATTTTGCATTGGTATGAATGAGAGCTGAAAACTGTTTGACTTTACATAGAAAATGAGATGGTTTACTTTAAAATTGATATTTTTATAATCAAAACCAGATTTGCGCCAGCAAAACTGAGTATTTTTTTAAATGGTGTTCTTTTGCTTAAATTGCTTTCCAGCAGACAAACAAACAAAGAAAACAAAACCCCCACCTTTTTAATCTGTTTTTTTTTCTCTTGCTGTAAAGGGTCTTCACTGGAAAAGGTGAAGAATGGATCAGTGCCACTTCTGGGTGGGATTGTGGTCCATAATGAATTAGTAACAGCAAAGTAAAGTACCCATGCTCTGTGCTGAAAAAAGAGAGGAAGCTGGTCTAGTGGTTTAGGGAACTCGAGTCCTGATTTGCAAAAGGTCAGTGAAGGAGATAACAACCCATATCCTTATCACATCCGCTAAGGAAACATGCCCATGAGGTGTTCAGACACCACCACACGGCAAGTTGTAAGACCTGAGTGCCAGCTCTCAACCCAGCTGGAGCTGTGGAGGAAGGGGAGGTTGTGGCTGCAGACTTCTTTGGAAGTACCACAAAGCTTCACCTAGGGCCTGAAAGACTACAAGTGGAGCTGCAGCAGCTCATAACCTCTTGGGATTTATCAGAGAGGTGATACTACCAGGGTGTCACACACTCAGCTGCTCCATATGATTCCCTTCACTGGGGAAAGACACTTGGGTGTTCGTTGTTATTTTTGGCCTGGGCAAGCAATTTCTGAAATGGCTTTTCAGAGCAAAAAAGAGAGCACACGGTCTCCGTGCTCCAGAACTGACTAGATGCAGTGTGATATGCTGGAACGAGTGAGGAACAAGAGAGGGAAAGCAGAACAACAACGTCAAGGACTTTCTGCAGTTAGGCACTGAAGTGCTACCACTGCTTTTCATAAGGTCTGGCTTTTCATAAGGTATCAGCAGCATTGGTATAAGCATCACTGCCATTGCCTGCCTGCCTCTTTGCAGAGCGTGCGGAAATGAATCCTGCAAGAGGCTTCTCAAGCATTAAAGAGTTACTAAGGAAGTCAGCAATATTAACTCCATGTGATAGGCACAGTGTATTGAACCAGGGAAACTTCTTAGTGTGCTCTTTGCAGCAGAGACCTGCAATGAGACAACAGCTTCTCTAGAAAGGGCTCACATATTTCAAACATTATTTTCAAGATAACAATGGTAAAAATATTTGTGCTGGTGGGTGATAGAAGCCACAGGCATTAACGCAGCTGCTGTCACTGCCATGCTGCTAGTGAGTCACCATTAAATACCAGGGTAATGACACGGTGAGAAGCTTGAACATGTTCAGCTTGGTGAGTCGTTTCAGTGCTTTGGAGACTGATCCATTTTATGACAGCAGCTCCTAACCCAAGGGAATTGCTGCCACTGCATCCTGGGTTATGTGACTGCAAAATGGCTCTCCAGCTCTTTATGCCCAGGACACAGTGCTCACTTCTACCCTTAGAAGGAAGGGCAAATTACCCACAATGCCCCTCCTAAGCACTGGGTTTGTAGAAAAAGTATATTTATTTGGAATGAGGAGACCACTGCACATTTAAGTCCAACTCTTATTTTGTCATCCACTCAGAGCAGGGCGATGGCCACATCCTTGGCCCCGCTGGCACAGCACAAAGCTAGCCCTTGCTGTGGCGGTGGTGAACCAAGAATTCAAGGATGAATTCAAGGGTGAGGATCCATCTCTAGAAAACCAAAGCAAGCAGCTGTGTGAGTGTAAAAACAGTAGTGTGCTCCACAGTGCGCGGTACATCCAACACTATCCAACAGAAGTGGTTGGTGGGGGAGGGAAGGACATATTTGACATTGATCTCCAAACTAAGCCTAGTGACTGGTCCTATCTAGAATGGCCCAGATGTTGCACTTCTTGCTGTCACCCTTACTAAAAGACAAGCAAGCCTTTCACAGACTGCCTGACAGACAGCAGGAGATCATCAAGTCCACCTTCTGGGCCCAAGATGGACTCAGCTGTATCTAGATTATTCCCAGTGGGGGTTTCTTTAACCTGCTCTTAAAGACATCTCCTGATAGAGGCCCCACCACTTCTCCTACTGCCTCACCGCTGCAGGAGTATTTCCCTTCAAGTCTAGTCCAAGCTTCATTGCCACAGCTTGAACCCATCACCCCTCCAGTTGTGGAGATTTATTCTCTTTCTCTCCCTCTCCTTCTTAAGTATTTGAAACTTTCTGTCATGTTCATCTTGAATCTCTTCTAGTCTCAACAGTGGCAATCTTTCTCCCAGTCTGCCACTTTCTAGACTTATTATTTCCACTGTTGTGCTGCAGACTGGGAATGGTTTCCAAAATGGGAAACGCTACTGCTGCCATTCAGTGGAGAAGGGAATTGCTTTGGGTGTGTTGAATATGAAAACCCTGTTCACACATTACAAACTTACTTTCTTTTTCTTGTTCTTCCCATGCCGTCTCCTCTCAGCTTTGGCTTCACAAGGACCCTGATCAGCTGTGGCTTCCTGGTTCCTGGGCCCATCAGGTGGTGGAAAGCTATCTCCACAGTTTGCATGCAAGTCCATCTGAACTTCAGTGCTCTTCAAAGGGCCAGTTTTGAAGTGCAACAGGGGTGAGTTCAAGCAGGTTGCTGAGCTGACTTTGCCCCTGCCTAGCTAGTTTTGGGCTGAACATGGCTTCACTGGATAAGCAATTGCATCTCTGTTTCAGTATGTCTTGCAAAGTAGGCAAAAGAGTGCAACTTCGATTTATTTTTAAACCAGGTTAAAAATTACATACATCCTGCTCAGCCTAGCCAGTGAGGAAGCTGGGAGCTGGCATGTATGCTGGTCTACCATTAACAGCAAACAGAGCTGGCATAGGGTGAATCCCTTGACCTGATACTTCCACCCAGCATAAAGCACACCAATTTATCTAGCAGCTGTGAGCTGAGGCCAGCTCACAGTCTCCAAGGAGCCCACAGGTGGCTTGGGAAATAGAATGACCATATTTGACATACTTGGTATATTTGCCTTCTGTGTTTTGGGGTTTTTTATGGTGCTTGCTGAAATTTCTCGTGAATTTGCATAATTCCTGGATCTAGTGACTTTCAAGCGAGTCCCCAATACCTCAGGAACTGCAATTAAATATAAAGAAGTTAGCAAAAATGGACTTTCTCCTAGCTGTTATGTGCATTGAAAGATCTTTTAAACACATTGGAACACATACGTTTCAGTGCACTAATGCTGTACACCTTTTGTCTCAGGCTAGACAAGCCTTTAGCATTCCCACCACCCCAGGAGAAATTCCACATCGTGAGCAGAAAAAAGCCTCAGAAAGCTCCTCGCCAACTTGCAAAACCCACTGCCCATATCCCTCATGGAAGAGAGTGCTTCCCCTTCATAGCTCACTCAGCAAAATTGAGCTTGAATATCTACAGCAGAAACAGATGCTAAAGAGAGAATGTGAGATTTAGAAACAAGGGTTGCTGGTGCATGCCTGCTCAGTGACTTGATTTTGTTGGGTTTTCCTAACCCCAGACATAAAAACATCCATCGCAAAGAAAACAGGGCAGAAGGCAGAGAAAGGAGAAGAAAGCTGGTTCTTTGCTCCTCCTGGGGTACAGAAGGGGCTATTTTGGTTCTGCGTCCTACTGCAGCGCAGTGCCAACTTCATCTACATGCTGTTGCTCCTGTGTTTTTGTTGCACTTATAGTTTGCCAACCTTTTTTGGTTTAAGTGGCAGGAAAGGTATGTTCCTATTACATACAGTCAGACACTGTGGAAAATGTGATAGCTCACAGAACAGACCTCTGCCAGTGGAAAAAAACAGCGTAAACCCCATATTTTTTTCTTTCTTTGACAAATTTACCCTTTAAGCTCTTGCTGCCCCCTTTGATGCTGGGCTGAGGCTCCTTTCTCAAACCCACTTCAAAGCTTCCACTTTGATAGCTTGTGCTAATGCGACCCATCTTTCCCTAATACAGCTGAATTACCCTGATGCAGCCTACAAGCTGCAGACATGGTGCAAGTATCCCCTGCTTGCATTGGGTCGGAAGATTTAAGCACAAAGATAAAAACAAACAAAATCCAATCACAGTACTTCTGTAACAGTAACACCTGAAACCACAAGTAAGCTCAGGGCTCCACAGCGTTAGAACTCATAAGGTACACAATCAAATGGAAGTCCCTGGTCTCTCGAGGCAGAAGAAAGGATGGCAGACAGTAGCACACTGATCCAGTCCTAGGGCTGGGTAATTAAGAGACCCTGTAGTTAAGTAACTTGCCTAGTCTTACACTGAGAAAAAAAAAAAAAAAGAGGCAGAGGCAGGAGCTTATCTGGGGCAGTGCTTTAAGTGCAAGATATCATTTCAGCAGATTGTTATTAGACTGTTCCACCCACACAGCACTTACATGGGACATGTCTTAATGATACTGTCTTTTCATCAGTGCTTTCACACAAGATTAGTTTTTTCTTCTCCAGAACAAAACAATTTATCTGATAGCTTCCGTGTTATGAAAGTTTAACTGTTTTGTCAGTCATACTGGTCGCTGCCTATTTTGTGTCATGTAACTACCAGGTTACCCTTACATCAGAGCCATTTGCTGCTGAGTACACATTGCAAGTCTGCTACCGCAGCTCAGCCCCTTTGGCAAATACCTAGGAGAGGATCCCGAACCAAATTATTTTTTACTGCTCTTTGCACTAAGCCAAGAATATCAGCCACTTTATAATAAAGAAGTCAAACTGTTTCTTTGCAGTGCTACACTTTTAATCATTTCTTTCCGAATGCTTTAAGAACTTCCCATCTGACAATCTTTGGCCACAAGAAAGTACCCACTTTACTCATTGTTTAGGAAGAAAGTCCCTGGCAGACCTGCTGGACAGATCGGGATCGTGAAAATGCAACCTGCACAGGCAAAGTAGCGGATTTGTACTTTGTGGCCGTGTCCACATCCTCTCTGAACATTTTCACCTCTAGATTATTACTATTTAAATGCAAGCTGGAGACAAGGTCTGAGCAACTGCAAACCGAAACACACCACCTGCTTTCCAGACCTTAGAGTCTGAAAACAGACAGGATGGGTTAATACAGTTTCAGAGGGAAAAAGGCAGGTGAAGTGACTTGCCAAATGTCACCCACCAGAGAAAGAGCCTCTTAAATACAAATAAAGGAGGTAACCCAGTAAAGTAAATTAAATTTTACCAGACTGCTGCTCACTTGACCATATAGCTTTTTCAAAGCCAAAGCCTCTGTTTTTTGTCTTGGTTTGACCAGTGTCAACCAGCAAGCCATGCAATCAAAGAAGACACGCTTGGAATGCTCAAAAGTTGACAAAATGTCTGTACGAACAGCTGTAAAAGATAAACCAAAATCCTTGAGGAACTTTGCAAGGACAGTTCTGATTTTGACCTTTGCTATAGAAATGAAAATCAGAGTTATTCTGCTACAAACAGAAAGAAATCACTTTGATGCATTAAAATAGGAAAACATTGATAAAGTTCATACGATTTCCACAGTGAGGCACCAAAGATGAAGGACGAATGGGTGTAACCTCACATAATCCTAGTCAGAATCCACTGGGGCACCCTCCTGCCATGGCCACCAGTTGGAGCTCATTGTTTTGTTGCATGGGACTTGTTGACTCACACCCTCCCATCTGGAGCTGCTTGGCAGAACAGTTACCAGATCTGGCCATGCAGAGGCAACATGCTGGCTCGGACCGCTGCAGCTGCTTCCACCGTGGAGCTGCCTGATGTCTCAGTGAAGGCCACCGTCCCAGCTGTCCTGCTTGCCAGGGCGAGGAGGCCTTTGCTTGCTAAGGGGGCTGGGAAGAGTCATGCATGCTCCACAGGCACAGGAGTCAGGGGCCTGCAAGCGGGGAGGGGAGGGTGAGCTCTGCCAATACACTTCCCAATCAGTCTCGTCTGGCACTGTGCAAGAATTCAGCGCTCGCCCCACCCTGACCTCTTCTCCCCGTGTGGTCTGCGTGGCACAGTGCCAGAGCTCAGATGCAGTACTGCTGTATTCCTTGGAGTGCTCCAAGGTTATTTGGGGGGGAAAAAAAAAAAAAAAAAAAAAAAAGAAGGAAAAAGAAAAAACAGCTCTCTTTTCTGAGAATGGGATGGTGCGCAACAGATGCAATGAAAAGAAATTAAATGGTGCTAATTTGTTGATCGCTTACACTGCCATGAACATGTCTAATAGCAAATTTATAAGCTGACTACACCCCAGCTGAAAAATCACAGTGCTTGGAAGAGGAAAGCCCCGTAAGAGTGCTGCTGTGTTACTTAACTGCTTTTTCAATGGTTATGACCCACCTCCATGCCTATTTGTACAAGACAACTCTTTTCCTTTTCTGCTTCAGTTTAATGGGTGCCTGGTGCAGGAAAAGGAACAGGAAATGAGGCAAACCTGGAGGAGGACAGAAGCAAAAAGGTGGGTGGAAGCGGGGCAAAGGGAAACGGAGACATCATTTGAACAATGCTCAGACTTGACACTTGCGGGGTTTAACGTGTGACAGGAGCAAGGGTGGACCTGGGGGCCTCAGAAGGAAGGTGATGTTGTTGCAGGAAGCAGAGAGGAAGAGGCCAGTGCTCTGACTCTTCTATTTGCTCGTCAGGCTGGAGGAAGTAAGATTTCCTCATGTTAAAGGCCAGCAGTAATGAGTCCCCTTAGCAGCAGGGAAAAAGCAGCAGAGAGGACTTGTTCCTCTGGTGTATCTCCGGGTATGAGACTGGCTGCTCTGGAGGCCAGGATGACTCCCACATACTTCCTCTTTGAGGGCTGCAAAATAAACAGGCAAAAAAGAGAAAGCCTGAAACCTAGCGACGTTGCATCAGTGAGGGGACAACATCACTTTGAAGTTTCCCTTTTACTTTACGAAGTTGAATATGAGCTCTTAATACCACAGTGAATAAAAACAAAATGAGGGAGTGCCTAAATACAGAAAAGGGAATCGGTTATGGGAACTGCCTCAAACATGGAGGGAGGCTTTTTACTGCACTTCCCACTGGGAAAAGTGGTATGAGCATTACTCTTGCTTATCTGCATCAGCAATTCCAGCAATCAAGTGAGAGGATCAAGAGGAACTCACGATTTCTGCCAGTAAGGATTTGGCTTGCTTGTGAACGGGACAGGAGGACACCAAAATTAGTGACCTTCAGGACCAATCAGTGTTAAATACATGCATATGTAGAAAGGTGTTGCTAATAGCCTGTAGTAAGAAGCAACGCTGAATTACACTGCCTGGGAGCAGAGTGTTAGTCAGACTCGTGAGCTTACTTTATTTTTCCCCACCTTCACCCCAGGGAAAAAAAAGATCAGCTCTTGCCCCTATTCTGGCTCTTGGTCATTTGCTCCTTCTCTTCCAAGCTGGCTCTGCTGAGCTGCCGGCAGCACTGGTGATCATGAAATCACATTTCTCTCCCCTCTTCATCCTACTGCCTACAGGAGTGCCAGGTTCTGGTTCACAGGCTGATCTGCCTGGGTACTTGTGAAACAGAGAGACTATGCCAAGGAATAAGCAGCCTGCCTGAAAACTGAGCACATGGATCAGCATTTGGCCCTAAATAAGGACATAAAATATATTATGATGTGTGAGTGTTAGAGCTGAGCCAAGTTTTCACATTCTGAAATCCTGAAGGGAACTACTAATCTAATTTCAAGGAAAAAAAAAGCGGGAGGAACCATTCTTCAAAAAAGTTAACAATTTCTTCCCCCTTTATACACACCCTGGTTAGGATGCTGTACAGATGAGAAGACCGGGGTACTCTGCAAACCTCAGGCTGGGTCTGGATTAGGTGTAGGTGATGATTCTGTTGTTGGCTGAGACCAAAGCAAGACCAGGGGTCATGTTCACAGTCATCAGAACTGAGTTTTACAAGCTGCTCTCAGAAGCAGCTGGCGGCAGGAAGCTCTAAGGGCTGTTTGATCTTGTTAGATTTTTCTCTACCTGGTATGCTGGCAGTTCTGCAAGATAACACTTTGCTAACCTCTTGGAAGACTTTCAGGAATTTCCACAGGAAAAAAAGAAAAACAAACAGGAGGCCAGGCCCTGGAGCTGCACTGCAGCAAAAATGACAGAGGCAAGTTTAGAGGATTCACATCTGGAATTCAGAGAGGTGTCCTGACAGTGTTGCCGCTGGCCTGCAGAGGTGATGTGGCGTCGTCTGCACAGCTTTGGGCAAGCCACTTCCTCCTTGGGCAAGCCACATTGGTGTAGGCTGTAAAGGTCTGCGTGCAGGAGCTGTCTCTTACCAGATGCTCGTGTGGCAACAGGCACCTGGTCTCAAGTAGTAGCTCTGTGGCTACTCTAACACATATAATAAGGCTCCGGTGCAGAGCCCTGTCCTTCCCAGTTCGAGTTTGTTACGTTGTGTTGAGCTGCAGGAAAGAAGCCAAATCCTTGAGCTTTTTTCCAGCTGAACTGGAAAGAGAGCTATTGAGGAGTTCACCGACACCTGCCAAGGTTGCAAGGCCAACAAAAGGTAGATCTACAAGGATACAAAACTGAAAAGATTATCAGACCAGTGAAGAGATCATTAAGATAGCCTCACTTAAAAAAGCTTTCTGGAACTCCACAAAGGGTCCTTTGCCCGAAATTGCTATACTCAGCTGCTTCCTTTCTACAGCCACTGAAATTTAAAAATATACTGCAAAAATAGCATGGCTAAACATCATGAGGGGGCACAGGGTGAGGGGCTAGAATTAATTCTCTTGGAGCACAGTACACCCTATGAATGAGCCTCCTACCAAAAATAAGTATAGGACATCCAGTACATGAGAACATCATCACACTGGCCATCACACGACCTAGGGGTGTAAGTGTATCCCAGGACATTTGTTCCAGCCACTGGTGCCTGTAAAGCTGGGACCAGCTTAGGGAAGGCCTCTGCTTTACCTCGCTGGTGGGACAGTCCAACGGATTGTTAGCAGCAAAGGCAAATTGCAGTATGATTTACGTGGGAGGTGAGACAAAACAAGTGCAGTGTTTTTTCTGACACTGCTTTCCATGGTGTGGATTTCAGTTCATTCTGGAGGTCATCTCCAGGCATGCAGGGGAAAAGAAGGTTCTCAGAAGTAGTCAACATGGATTGACCAAGGGGAGATCATGCTTGACCAACCTGATAGCCTTCTATGATGGCATGACTGGCTGGGTAGATGAAGGGAGAGCAGTGGATGTTGTTTACCTCAACTTCAGCAAGGCTTTTGACACTGTCTCCCATAACATCCTCATAGGTAAGCTTAGGAAGTGTGGGTTAGATGAGGGGACACTGAGGTGGATTGAGAACTGGCTGAACGGCAGAGCTCAGAGGGTCGTGATCAACGGCGCAGAGGTTGGAGGCCCGTAACTAGCGGTGTTCCCCAGGGGTCTGTACTGGGTCCAGTCCCGTTCAATATATTAATCAACGACCTGGACGAAGGGATAGAGTGTACCCTCAGCAAGTTTGCTGATGATACAAAACTGGGAGGAGTGGCTGATA
>WAAD01012691.1:0-38023 GCA_013389945.1 Fregata magnificens
ACAGGAAGTTCCACCTGAACATGAGAAAAAACTTGAGGGTGACAGAGCATTAGAACAAGCTGCCCAAAGAGGTTGTGGAATCTCCTTGTCTGGAAATATTCAAAACCTGCCTAGACGCGGTCCTGTGCACCCTGCTCTAGGTGTATCTGCTCAAGCAGGGGGGTTGCACAAGACGATCTCCAGAGGTCCCTTCCAACCCCTACCATTCTGTGATTCTGTGATTCTGAGACTTCTGCCCAGTTTTGTCATCTCCCTTTTAATATAGTTCCATCATACTTTTAGTTTCTGTAGAAATGATCCTTCTGTCCACACCTTTTTTGACAACACCTTCCCCGAGCTTCCCTATGAATAAAAATAAGCCCAGCTGACATCAAGCCATAATTTGCATGAGCTAGTTTTGCCAAATTCTGGAGAACTTGCTTGGGATGTGTTCCAACACACAAGGAGTTGAGAGGAAGCATCTCAAGGTCAGCACAAAGAAGGAGGGTGTAAGTGAGAGAGGTGTAACCAGACTCATCATCAGCATGTCTCATGCTGTAACATAAGAGCAAAAACCCTGCCCCTTGCACAGCTCTGTTGTATAACTCACAACCTGGGTGGCCAGTTCACAAATACACACTTGGTCGCATGACTGACTCATGTCCTCACGCCTGCTGCTGCTGACACGGTCTCTGCTTTTGCAGCCCTAGTTGCTTGTAGCTGCAGGTTGCAGGTTTGGGTATTTCATACAGTCAGTGCCTGTCATCATGAGAGGCATCCTGGAAAGTTTCCCTGCACGGTATGTTATAGCTGACAGGCTGGTCACGGATGTGCTGCCACTTCTGTTGCTCAGGAGCTCCTTACAAGATTGTTCCTATACTGTGCTCTTGTCAAGAAGGTATTTGCAAGTGTCCTGTGCTGTGCTGAGTAGTTAAATGAAATGTTTCTACTGCATTTGAAGACCCCTATGACAACAGGATCCCATTGACCATATTATGTTTGGGAGCACAAAAGCAGCTGTCATTCATAGATCTGTCTTCTCTAAAAGTTACTCCATGCAGTAACCTGCCAAGAAAGGAATTAGTGTTATGATAAATGTGCTTTGTTTCTTGTGTTCCTTCATCTGTGCGTAGGGCCCTGTATCCTGGCATGGTGGTAACTTGAAAGCATGACTATATTCCCTCATTGCTTTTCAGAGAAATGGGTCACATCTTGTCCAAATTAGAAGCATACAGACAGTTACCTTTACATTCCACCAATAGTACTTATGTTACCTCACCTTGGAAGTGCAAGTACTATTGCTGGCAGAGCCATGATGCAGTCAGGTACCCAACATGGCCTCATCTTCCATTCCGTGCCTCCTAGCTCTGAGTTAGGTCTACTTACATGTTTTGCTGCATCCGTAAGTAAAATCCACCAAAAATCATTACAAAAAAATTATTACCTTACTTTCAGTAACATAGGAATAGATTGTCTTGTTCTTGTTTGGTTTTGGGTTGTCTTCCTTTAGCTTGCTGTTCGTGACATACCTCTAGGCAGGTGAAATGTTTTCAATCACACCTGCTTTAGTGTGTAAGGAGCATTTCTGACTGCTCCTTTGCATTGGTAAACCCTAGGGCCAGGACTCCCAGATAAATTGTCTCATCTAATTCACCAAAACCAGAGCTCCAGAGACAGAGCTGCCCCTCATGAGGGAGAACGTGTCCAGTTGTGATCCAAGCAGTAAATCTGGTCAAAAAGGAATGAGTGGAGAGATAAAGAACAGCTTCATTTTCCATAAAGCCCTACAGATCCGACTTAATACCAAGTTCTGGAGTTTTTAACAACATTGCTTTGGCTTTTGAGGTTTTGGGGTTTTTTATTCTGGTATTTTTCAGATTAGCAACATACACGATGATTTGATTCTTTGATTTACTTCATACTGGAGCTTGTGGCAAAAAGGCAGCAATGCAGTAGTGTGGTGATAGGACTCCTCAATCAAAGAACAGTATGATTTTAGAAAGCAGATGAGGTTTCCAAACCCCAACTTCATTTTTACTAATTATTTCCGTACCATCCTCATTCAGACAGCTCACATGGACTGTAGCTTTTATCATGGTATTTTGAATAGCAAAATGGACCTCAGGGGCAGTTTGCAGGAGCACAAGTGAGTCAAAAGTGGCAGCTACAGAATTTTCTGAGATAAGGTAGGAAAGCACATCATTAAGTGACTTGATGATGGTGAGCAAAATTAAAAGAGGAATGCCCCTCCTTGAGATTTCTTTCTTTGTCCAAGTAATTAATGTATTATTGGCCTCAAAAAAGGATTAGACAACCTTGTCTTTTACTCAGAGCAACCTTGCTAATAGTTATCTTGCCTTGGAAAAAGCTAAGACTATATATATATATATCTAGCGCTTTTCACCACAAAAGTACATAGTTGGCAGTCTTTATTGCAACCAATAGGAAGAGAAAAATCCTGATGCACCTTTGAAGGGCAAATGTTTTGGCTGGGACATAGCAGTTAATTAATATTTTTCTTGTTCACAGTACTGCAATGTCCCAGCCAAGGTCAAGGCTGCATTGTGCTGGGCATTATATAGCTTCATGGAAGGAGCAAGTTGCTGCTCAAAGCTCAGTAGAAAGGAATGATAAAAGTTAGAGGGCAGAATGGGAGCGCATTCAAAGCAAATGCAACAGGTAGCACTTGTCACATGACTTTTAACCCAGGGTTCTGCCCAACCTGCCATGCTGCCTCATAGCACGAAAAACACTGTGTACCACAAAATTCAGTGATTTTAGGTTATCCTCGAAAGAGGAGAGGTACAATGGCAACTTAATTATCCTCCTGAAACAGCAGTGGATAGTTGTAGTCAAAAATCAGTTTACAAGTGGACAAAGTGAACATTATGGCCTTTGCTAAGCTGAATGCAACATTTTTTATTTGCAGCAGAACAATCTAAGTTGCATGTGTAGGAATTGCATGGTTTCCTCAGACTGAACACTCTTGTGCTGAAACCTTGGCCTGAATCAAAATGAGTTTTGCAAGCAATATTGAAATGGAGATTCTTATATAATGTATATTTCTGGGAATCTGGGAATACACGGGTAATGAATGTAATACAATTTTAATGAGAATTTCATTTTATGACTCAGGATACAAGAAGACATAACTTCTCCTAATATAATTATCTTTGATTAATCTGTGGGAGTTATTAATTTCAGACAAAAGTTTTGCTTTTTCGAATGTCCAGACTAATGAAATTACTCTTATTGGTTTGAGGGTAGATGATGACACAGATATAATGGGCACTGAAACAGAGATGTATTGGACAGCTTACTGGAAATTGAAATTACAGCAAATGAATATTGCACATTTACCCATGAGCACAGTGGCCACTTTTTCAAGAAGAATTCTTTTATCTCCCCTCTGTTAGCACTCTTAACATACATGCAACACAATCTGCTTTAAGCTATTACCAAGCACCTCTCTGAAACACAAAGCAGGAACGAGAAGGAAGGACTATTAAAGGAACAAAAGCATTCCACCCAGGCATATTAACATTATAATTTTTATTCTGTATTCTGATAGTGGCCAAGGGGGTGAAAGAAAATTGGGCTCCACTATGTGAGGAGTTGTTCAGACTCTCAAGAAAATAAAGTCTGAGCTCAGAAGAATTCAAAATCTTATTTCCAGCAAACCAAACAAACGAATATAAACAGTAGCAGGGAATTCAAAGAGGTCTGATGAGGGAGACAGTATTAAGGTGATGGATTGTACAACTGTCTAATCTCTTTGCTTGCGGTCTGCTCTGTTTTACTACATGTTCTGTTCTGTTGAAAAGGGGTGCAGGAAGGAAAGCTGCTTGCATGATGTGATACACCCTGAATTCAGGGGAATTTGTGCCTTTCCTGAAAGCAACCTGAGTGAAGTAGCTGGAGTGCAGAGCAGGAGCAGGGCAGCAGCAAAACTGTAGCACAGAGACTGGTAAACTTCTGCAGAACAAGTAAAAAGAGACTTCTATGAACCAAATGCATCCTACTCATATAGTGTTTGTAACAGCCCAGAAATGTGCTGAAAATCACTGGACTGAGCCCAACACTGTAAGAAAGAACCAGACCTGAAACCAGGTCTGAAACCAGACCTGAAACAAGACCCTTTGAAGAAGGGGGGAATCTGATTGCAAACCTTTTTATTTCTATTGTATTTTACCCAACAGACCTGTGATTTGAAAGTTCATTTTAAAATTCCACTTTCAAAGCTACTTCTTTCTTGTGTTTTCATAAGTGTATCTGTGATGATGGAGAGCCTGTTTGGTGTTTCTGGTGTGCTCTCAGTCCATCTCAGAGCTGTGACTTATTTCAGGTCCTGTCATACCCATGCACATACCTAAATTAGCTATAAAGCAAAAGTTAGGGGTGACAAATTTAAGAATTTATACCATGCTCCCACACAATGCATGGAAAAATCCAATTAAGTTGATATATTTCATATGTAGAGGAGCAAAGTATCTGGTTAGAGGATGAAAGCCCAAATGAACATGTTACTAAATGAATTTGTCTCTGAAATAAGCTAAATTTTGAAGTCCTCACTTACACAAAGCTTGCACTAAATTTTAACAAGTTTGCCTATAAAGAGCTGGGAGAAAATCGAATATTATTTTATTGGATTTAGCAGTGGATGAATATTTCTCATTCTGTCACAATAAAATTATTTACTCGCAAAGAGGTACTAAAATAAAATATTATGAAAGATAAATGCTTATATCTAAATGGCAAATACTTTCCCTATATATTCTTACTTTGGGGCACAAACATTACAAATGTGTTTTCTCTTTTAAGCATTATTTTTCCTCCAACATTTTTACCATTATCTTCCCATTTTTATCATTGCTAGCAAAATGCATCTCCAGTTGCATCTGTATTCCTGGATGTCCTACTTGCAATATATTAGGTGAAGGCAATTTCTGAGAGTCATGTACTTGCCTTTTTTCTGTATTCCATACTGGAAGCCTTCCTTTGAGGTCTACTACCAAAACCACCAAGAGATATTTTTTGTTAGTTTCTCCTTATAGTTGCACATTACTTATTTTTAAGCTACCTAACTTTCAAGTACTTACGTAGGTGTTTATAAGTCAACTAACTCATAAGTTAATTTCTCCTTACAGTTGCTGGGAAGGGAGCCAAAACATATTTTTACTGAGTTGATGAGTGCTACGCCTTGCCCACCTGACATATCAGAGCTGAGCTTTGGAAGAAGCCATCTCATTTTGAGCCCAAGAGTACCTGGAGACTTGCACACAGTAGAGACAGGGCAACAAATGCACTAGAGCTCCTCTGACCTTGGTTTAATTCCCAGATGCTTTCCCAGAGTTCTTGTATGTCTTTTTGGATATTATTTAATGAGTGTGGACCTCAGTTCCCCTCTACAAAATGGGAACTATTCCACAACTTCTGCACCAGTTCTTCAAGTTCATTTTGTCTCAGCAGACAATACGCTCTTCAGAGCAGGAACATCCACTCCCTGAATGAGAGCATATAGCTAAGTGGGGTTCTGCCGATGACTCTAAATGTTGTTATAAGACAAATAATTAACACAAATAAAAGCCAAAAAAAAAAAAAAAGCAGGGACTGTCAGTTAGATTTGTACTCTTACGAGCTTCTTACAGGCATCTACAATAAAAGATTAAAATAACCATCCTACTTGAAAAAATGCAAAGATCTTTCTCTTCTACCATTTCCCTAATAAACATCTCACTGGCACTCTCCCTCCTGACTTTTAATTATGGGTCTTGTTAAGTTCATAAGCATTAAACAAATATAATTTCCTTACTTAGGCAATCCTATTACAAGTGATTCACATGTACCTCACAACTTTGTGATAAAAGCAATTGTGCATTTTCCTTGTCAGCCTAGAAATAAGCATTGTATAGAACAATCCTACTCTGTTTTCCAAATTACAGTGCAATAATTGGCTCATAGTTCCTAGTCACGACTGAGTTTCTGTATCTCCTACATTGTTTTCTTCTCTTTTTCATTTCCATATCTACATCTTCATTTTAAGTTAAGAGCTGAAGAATTATTCAGCAGCACAAACCAACAATTTCTCTTCCCTGTATAACTTTCTTTGCCATTTTAATGCACTATTAAAGATGCTGGAAAGTGTGTGGATTAAAGACTGTATGTAGAGAAAGCCAAACCTTAAATCTACTTTGCAGAATTTGTGTCTGCTCTTCCATCTCAGAAGACAACAGAATGGCAACATTGGATTCCTGAAAATTGATGGTGAGAATCTGACAAGTGGATTTAGCGGCAAACCATGTAGATATGTGAATGGTGAAAAGCATAAGAAAATATATAACCTTTAAGATATCACACTGATAAGGGTGGCCCAAAGGCTAACTAAAGATGATCTGCGATTATAAAAAATCACTGCTCTGAATAAGTAAGCTTAATGAGCAATTAAATTAGACAGTGAAGCTCAAAAGAAAATTATTATATATATGCAGAAATCTCATTACTCAAGTTGTATGGAACATTCAACATAGAAACAGATCTGAAAGTAAGAGACTAATAATTTATCTTTAAGTTTTCCCTTCAAATTAAAACTTTGTCACATACCAATCTTTTGAAGACATCCTGAAATGCATAATTGGCACTATACGACCAAATGTGTAATGCCACTTGTGATAAAAGGTATATAATCTTATGTCCCACAGTGTCTCTCTGCATCATAAAATTAGCCAAGGATTATGTATTTCAAAGCAAAGGACTGAGCTCCAGCATATCGAAGCCATCTGCTGAACGAATCAGGCAGAAACAGCCACAGTCACCAAACCACTACATACCGCCAGCTTTACCTAAAAGGAAACACAACATGTCACACTAGTCTGACATTCCCTGTTGTCAAAGAATGTGACTCGCATACTGATCCAGCAAGCATCTGAGCAGCTTTAAGCACAGAAATAGTTTAGACTGATTTTGTCAACTGGATTGAAATAGAAGAGAAGGCAAAGGATCTAGGATCAAAGTGTTCCAGCTTCAGATTGTAGAGCTACTATTCTCAGCAAAGACCATTCATTTTGCATGCCCTGGTTCAGACAAAGGTCTCAAAGATGAGACTCTAAAATAAGTGACAAATTTTTCACATTAAAAAAAAAAAATTAATACTATTCTGTCAAGGCATAGTCACCAAAGAGGATCTGAAATAAAAGCACTACACTGAAAAGAGATTGCCTGGCTTCATTATGACAGCTTTACAGTATTGGTTCTTTCAGTTTTGTCTATACTATACCCAAGACATGGAAACAAAGCTGGTCCATCCTCATCCACACTTTTTAATGTCATAGTATTCCTGTGCCAGCTAGCACTTTCTCCCAACTCATTTTGGGAATAACATCGGTCAGGGACACTTCCTGTTACTCAGTATAGATAAAGTCACCCTGTTTGAAAGGAGAAGGGGAAGAGACTTTATCCAGACAGATGTGAGCTGTGCCGTGCTATCTGTCCTTTCAGCCAAAAAACAGGCCCTTGCTTTATCAGTAGATATGCAGCCTTTCTGTCTATAACGAGAAGAATTTCACACATGGTTCTATATCATAGTTAAGTGGTACCCACATCCCTGAGCCCTTGTAGGTGAACCTTCCAGGCACAGATGGAGGTTATAATCATAGAATCATAGAATAGTTTGGGTTGGAAAGGACCTTTAAAGGTCATCTAGTCCAACCCCCTTGCAATAAGCAGAGACATCTTCAACTCAGCCAGGTTGCTCAGAGCCCCATCCAACCTGACATAGAGTGTTTCCAGGGATGGGGCATCTACCACCTCTCTGGGCAACCTGTGCCAGTGTTTCACCACCCTCATTGTAAAAAATGTCTTCCTTATATCTAGTCTGAATCTACCCTCTTTCAGTTTAAAACCATTACCCCTTGTCCTATCACTACAGGCCCTGCTAAAAAGTTTGTCCCCATCTTTCTTATAAGCTCCCTTTAAGTATTGCAAGGCTGCAATAAGGTCTGCCCGCAACCTTCCCTTCTCGAGGCTGAACAACCCCAACTCTCTCAGCCTGCCTTCATAGGAGAGGTGTTCCATCCCTGTGATCATCTTTGTGGCCCTCCTCTGGACCTGTTCCAACAGGTCCATGTCTTTCCTGTACTGAGGACTCCAGAGCTGGATGCAATACTCCAGGTGGGGTCTCACGAGAGCGGGGTAGAGGGGCAGAATCACCTCCCTCAACTTGCTGGCCACGCTTCTTTTGATGCAGCCCAGGATACAGTTGGCTTTCTGGGCTGTGAGCGCACATTGTTGGCTCATGCCCAGCTTTTCATCCACCAGNGTCACTGATGAGGATATTAAACAGTACTGGTCCCAGTTTGGATCCCTGAGGGACACCACTTGTCACTGATCTCCATCTGGAGCCATTGACCACTACCCTCTGGATGTGACCATCCAGCCAATTCCTCGTCCACCGAACAGTCCACCCATCAAATCCATATCTCTCCAATTTAGAGAGAAGGATTTTGTGGGGGACCACGTCAAAGCCCTTAAATATGTAGGAGGACAGTATCTCTGATTAAGGAAACAATTTGAGCCCAGAGTTTTCAAGTTAGAGAAAGCACAAACTCCTTACTTTTCAGGAAGAAAATATTCTTTGTCTGCAAATCAGTAAAGAACTAATGAATTTTCCATTCTTTATGCATTGCTGCAGCGATATTGCTATATATGCTCTGGAAAACAGTGGCAAAGTGACTGAGCACTGAAAAATGGCTTTGCCAGAGTATTGGCTTTTGTTTGCAGCACAGAAGTTGGGTATCTTGTGCCTAATATAGTGCTGGACTATGTCTTCTATCCTGCAAGCAACTGGTGGTGAGCTTCCCGTGTCTTAATTTACCAAGTAACAGTGTCTTTCATTCCTTTTTGCTGTGCCATGCACCCCAGAGTTAAAAAAAAAGAAAGAAAAAAAAGAAAAAAAATCTGTAGAGAAGAACCATTAAGGGACACTAAGTAATGGGATGCAGAACCCTCCAAGCCAGGGGACTACTGACTTTCAGAGACATATCTGTAGCTCTCAGTGGACCTGTACTCTTACAGTTCCTTGACATCACATCATGTATCTTGGTTTTTTCTTTCCGTACGTCAAGATTTCTTTTCTGCAGTTATGCCTTTCATCACGTCAGTGCAATAAAAACATGGAGCTATTGCCATATGCTGTATGCTGCCAGCACTCTCTTCACTCTCTGTGCATTAAAATCTTAGCCTCACCCGTGTCTCTGTTTGGACTATAAGTTCTTTGGGGCAAGGACCTTCTACTACTATGTGTTTGTAGAGTGCTTAACATAAGAAAACCATATCATTCGTTGGCTGTTAGGCATGACTATCATAAACATAATAAATAATAATAACCTTTTTAGCAGTCCGCCAATTACCAGAGATCAGAGTAAAACCTTGCAGGAAATGGGAGAGATGTCTGCCCTGGGATACTTTCTGTGCCATACTTAGCACAAATTAAGACCAAAAAGAAAATTGTTCATAATGAGCTCTAGATGAAAGTCTTTGCAAGGAAGGAAGAACTGTACCAGAAACTGAGGGGAGGGTTCCTCCTGGCCTCATCTTTGCTACAGGCAAATGGTCTTGGCCTAATTGCAATTTTGTCTTTTAGAATTTGACAGTAATTGTGGCACAAGAGCAGTCTAAATGGGCTATTGTTAGTGGTGCGCTCTTTTCCCGTTTGCCCAATTTGTTTGAAATAGGGTTGTCTTTTTTCCCCCTCTGTTTTCTCATTCTCTCTGTCTCCCCAAACAGCTCTTGCGGTGTTCTTTTCCTCCTTCCTACATACTCTACTTCTTCCTCACTTCAGTCTCTCACTCTGCACCCCAAAATCATCACTCACACCCCCACACGACACGCAGCCGTCCTCCCCTCCGCTTTTTCTCACAAAAGCTCACGTACGCCTGCTCTGTGTATGGTGTTCCCAGGTGGTGATTAATGAGAGCTCTAAGCTGGAGCTAAAAGCTGTGATGAGTGTCTATATAATAACAAACATTAGTGCGGGCGAGGGAGGCAGAAGCATGCGTATCTCTTCCCCAGGCTGCCAACACACTTACTATTTCATAGCAACTGATTTAAAATATGGAGTTCCTGGGCCTCATTTCAGCCAGAGCCACCTAAAAGTCCTGTTAACTTCTGAGGTGCAGGAAAAACTGCAGGAGAAGATCCAGGCCCATATCACATTAGTAGGAGAGGATCTGCATCTCCTCAGCTTGGTTATCATGTTAAATCTGTGACATCAAAGGGATTTTCTTACTGTTCAAATGCCACAAAAGAAAAGCAGGAAAGGTTTCTGCCTCTGATGGTGTCATGGTTTAACCCCAGCTGGCAACTAAGCACCACCCAGCCACTCACTCACTCCCCCCACTGGGATGGGGGAGAGAATCAGAAGGGTAAAAGTGAGAAAACTCATGGGTTGAGATAAAGACGGTTTAATAGGTAAAGCAAAAGCTGTGCATGCAAGCAAAGCAAAACAAGGAATTCATTCACTACTCCCCATTGGCAGGCAGGTGTTCAGCCATCTCCAGGAAAGCAGGGCTCCACCATGCGTAACAGTTACTTGGGAAGACAAATGCCATCACTCTGAATGTCCCCCCCTTCCTTCTTCTTCCCCCAGCTTTATATGCTGAGCATGACGTCATATGGTATGGAATACCCCTTTGGTCAGCTGAGGCCAGCTGCCCTGGCTGTGTCCCCTCCCAGCTTCCTGCGCACCCCCAGCCTCCTCGCTGGTGGGGTGGGGTGAGAAGCAGAAAAGGCCTTGACTCTGTGTAAGCACTGCTCAGCAGTAACTAAAACATCCCTGTGTTATCAACACTGTTTTCAGCACAAGTCCAAAACATAGCCCCATACTAGCTACTACGAAGAAAATTAACTCTACCCCAGCCAAAACCAGCACAGATAGTAACAGTGTAAGTAAGTGGGACATCCCTCTTTCTATAAGATGCTGCACAGGGCTGTGTCCCAGGGGTGTGCGGAGGTGTCTGCTGCAGCAGGAGCTACGAGCTAGCTTGACCTACCACAAACACCCTCCTGCCAGTCTCCCCTAGTGATCTCATTCAGTGTGTATGCTTGTATTTCAGGCAGAAACTGCTTAGGTCCTATCATGATGTGCTTTGAGGAAAACTGAGAAGTGTGCAAACAGAACAAGTGACATTTAATCTCTACTTCTGCACTTTTAACTGAGAAGCTTGACAATATACTGTGATTGGATAATGATTCAGGGAGAACTGTCGGAGGGGCAAAGTGCAAAGAGAGATGTCAAAAGGAAAAAAAACCCAACCAAACAGCTGTGATCTAAACTAGATATATATTAGGGCTAATTTTATGCTGAACTGGGAAGGAAAATTTTAGACTGTTGTGAGACAGCTACAAAGGAACAGCTGAGTTTCTGTATCGTGAAGAAAAGTTTTCCTGCAGTTGCACTGATAATAATGATTTAAATTAAAAGTCGTGATGTGAAGAGGCTATTTCTATATAAATTTTGTGAAATTTAAGAGGACAAAATCACACAAAGTCCAGGCAAGATATTTTAGACTCCAGCTTGCATTTAGAAAGTAGTTAAGATTTACATGTTACATACATTCATACCTGACATCAGAGCCAGGACCAGGCTACACTAAAGCAGTTCCAGTGTATAGTACAGAGTCCTTAATGAATGGCCAGACTCTGCCCTGCCTGATATCCCGTACAACTCATACACAAATGAAGACAGACTGTGACTTAAAGCACCAGCCATCGTTCTGGATTGCCTTAATTTGACTACATTAGATCCTCTCACATAATTTCTAATCTTGTTTTCCTTTCTCTAAATTTGTCATATGTGTTATTTGCCTCTGTTATCTTTGCAGTTTGGTATCTTTTAGCTAACCCTTATGCCTTCTCCTTTTCTTCTCCCACTTGCAATCACTGTTGACTTTGGAACATGGATTTGAGATAAATGAGGAGTGAGCAGAGATCAGAATCTATTGTGTTCATTAAAGAAACTTTCTGGCTGCTTTGCTCTTCAAGTAAATAGTGTATAACAAGTAGTCTGCTAAAAGATGAAAATCCAGGATAATAGAAGACCTTGTGCTATTGTCAGAACAGTCAGCAAGATGGTGAGTCATTGGTTTAGCCTCATACCAAGCGACACATAGTTTAGTCTTAGTCCTTATGTCACAAATCACATATGCTCATGGCTCTACCCAGGCTGATGCTTAGGACACAGTAAGAGCCAAATTACATCCTTCTTGAGGACGGATGTGATGGGGTCACCGGGACCTGGCCTTATTAGCCCAAGTGCCATATCATTTATTCTGTCTCATGAATGTATCAGGATCCATTCTGATTGCATTTTATTTTTCTGCTCCTAATAATTCCATTAGAAGAATACTGTAGAAGAAAACTTCCTGGGCATTTGGGGCTCAGACTCCCTCCCCTCTACACACATACTGGATGCTTTAGCTCTGGGGGTCTGGGATGGCTGTAGGATTTCTCTGCTTTCTGCTCTTGAGTTACCCGAGTGTCATGCTGCTCCTTAAAAATAGTCTCTTGCTATGTCCCACTCTTCAGCCTTCTAGCAGAGAGATATTGAGGGAGGAGAAACCAGGAAGGGAGAGCAATAGGCTAAGCATTACCAGAGAAAAAAATTGCTGTAGTCTCTCTGAAGATGACATGGCCTGGCTTGAGTCTGAAGGGAGGAGGAGAAAGGGAAATTTGGGAACATCAGGGCATATCTGGAGAACCACCTGCATTTTGTCAGCCATTAAAGGCCCAAACGTATTAAGAACTAAGTCACCACTTTAATTGAAATCCTTTATTCCCAATTATTTCACTGTGGAATTGTTCATCCAGTTCAGGAGAAGAATTTCTATCCACATCTGAGAAGTATGGCCTGAGTAATTCCCATGCCAAGAACTATGCTGGACAAATATCCTGCCTCAGAATGTTTTTCTCTTGATAGGATTTGACAGATATTTTAGTGCCTAAAAACATAATTCTGCAACTTTTATTCAGACACATCTCAGTTTAAAATCTGATTCTGATGGAAACATTCTCTTCTAGGCAGATATGTCCAAAGCTGAACTTCAGCCCAGCTGGAACATTTAGTTTTTCCCCACTGAATAATATGATCTTTTTAATGGAAATGTCATCTCCACCTTAATTATTGTAGTACAAGGAGAAGATGTTATAATATTCATGACAGCAAGTAAAAAAATAACTAGATGTAATATATGGGAATATCTATTTTCTAAGATTACTGATCTCTGTGGTAGAGGCTCTTGGCTACATCCAGTTCTGGAATTTTTAACGGTGAATTTCAAAGAAAAAGAAATGGAGAGGCAAAGTCTTATTTAAGCGTCCAGTTTGGGAGAATTCAATCAAAGATAACGTTGTGTCTTAGTATTTCTCAGAATTGGGCACTAAAACTCTGGAATTCTTTTCCCTGTGGCTTGAACCCTGTTTTTATAAGTTCCTCCTTTTACTCCATTGTATCTCCATGCAGAATAAAGATCTATTTTTACCCATTTCAGGGCCTAAATTCTGTCTCTTTTTGTTGATTATGCCCTGCTTCCCTTAAAGACAATGGCAGATAATGTTACTGAACATGTGTCTAACTGAAATAGAATCTTAATATTTATGGCTTTTCTTTATACTTATAGGGTAAATACTTATTTTATAGTAATTCTGTATACTCTGAACATTGCCAAATTTTTTGCTTATGTCTGACATATATTTTTTTTTTCTTCCAGCCCTTCAAGCCCAGTATTTCTAATCACATCCTTTCTCTTTCCAGATTTTAATATTGTTATTATGCTTCCCCTCAGTCCTATATAGACAAAACAGTACCAGTTCACTTAGTCCCTCCTCATGGACCATTCTTTCCAGATCTCTGTTTAGTATGTTTTCAAAACAGTTTTAGTCTCCTACCACCTGAAAAATCATCCAGAAGCAGCTAATAAAATTGCCCTTTAATGAAATTGCCCTGTGAAGTTGCTCTAGAATAAGGTCCATAGCTGTAGAAGGATTCAAGCTTTATGAGTGTTTTGGGTTAAACTTATTTTCAATCTGAGCGTTTTAAACAAATCATTAAAGAGAAAGTAGTGTATGAAAAGGGAAGGGGAAGCTGCATAAAGGTTCTACACTAATAGAGTCATCCTACCACAGCCAAAGAAAATCTTTTCCTACTTTTTTGTGCAGCTTTATTAATCAGTTATTTGAATAAGCTATATCAGGAGCAGCATATTGAATCTTTTATTAAAAAGGTACCACAGAGAAGCACATTACATTAAATGACATAGAAGATTCTCATAGATAAACAAATATTAAAATCCAATGGAGATAAAATACTATTTTCCACATATGTATAGTCCATGCTTATTCATCTTCACTTCAGTGTACAGGCACTCCAAATAGGGTTCAATACAAATACAGTTTTGCCTGGACATGGTCTATATGATTAGTTTCCAGTTTACCCTTTCAGTTTTCCTAATTGGTAATTTTTCAGATTTTTTTCCATTTCAGGAAACATCTGTGCTTTCCACTGGAGAAAACATAGATCCTTAAGAGTGACTTTAAACTCGTAAACTATAGGTTGACTTCTCTTAGTCACCTTTCATGAATGCTATTTAGGAGTAGTCCATCAAACCATCAGGTTTCTCAGATTACAGGTTTACAACTGCCTGCAGACACAGTCTAATGAAAAATCTCATCAAACCTCTAGATAGTAGTTCATAAGTAGTTGAAACTAAGACATCAGCACTTATGAAAAAGTTAGAAATGTGGGTTGGGTTTTTTTTTTAGGTTTTTTCAACCTGCTATTCTTACGTGCATCACCTAAGATCTGACCTTACACAAGGAGACAAGAAAGTAAAATATCTGTCCTGTTATCCTGTTTGCTTTGTGCTTTTAACAACACTTCACCATGTGTTTGCACTGTGAGGGCATCTTGGGTCACCAATCTATCACCTAGTGTACTGAACAAAAAAGGAAAAAAATTAAACCCTATCCCAGATTTAGCAGAGGTACAACAAAAAGTACACCAAGTACGTGGTCTGGAAAGACAAAGCAGGCAACAGGAGAGATGTCAGAAATGAATAATGGTGAATAGTCAGTACCCTGTACTGTCTGCTGGTAATTTGATTTCCCCTCCTGTCTATGCAGATCTTCCAGCATTTCTAAAGAAAAGACAATAGGATCACAAAAACCTGCAGAAATTGACTGCAGATTTTATTGAAGACCTCTTAAAGCCTAAGATGATACACACAGAAACAGCATAGGTCACATACATAAATATGAATGTAAAAGAGCATGTATACTTTTACACATGATTCAGAGAGCATCCTACACCCATGTGCACAGCATTGCTATACCAAAGTGTGTATTTTGCAGAGGGCGTAACACAACAGGTAAAGAAAGTTCTCACAGAAAGGAAATGCTTCAGGAGCCTCTGTCTCTGCAACTCCAATTTATCATGCAATACAGTCAGTTAAACTTGTACAGCTAGCTCTGTGTTATCATGTACTTTTTTTGCGTTTTACTGGTGACACACTCTTTTGGCTGTGCTTATTCCCCTTGGTCTGGAATATCAGACCTGCATGTTTCTGCTTGAAATGCTGATAAATTGAATCATTATGAACCACCCTCAGGAATTTCATTGCCTGAGTCTTGACAACTGCCAATGACATTCAAGCATTGACTCTGGCAAGAGGTGCTCAAATGGTTTTAAATCTCTAGCTCTCCCTCCTTCTCACTTGAAATATAAATGGTCATCTGAACTTTAGTGCAGAGATAATCAATAGGAATCAAGCAGAAGGGAGGAGGCCATGGCAGAGTGGATGGATACTTCAAAAGAGGCAATGTCAATATGCTTATCTTTTCCTCACACTCCAAAAAGACCAATCTGCCTCATAGACATCAGAGTATTCTCCATCATGAATTAATGTCTCTTACAGTGTGGCTCTTCACCTTTTTGCTTGCTGGATAGGGTTTGCAGTCATGCTTGTTTAGCCTTTGGAAGTAAGGAGGAAGTACGTGCTTTGTAACACTGTTTCCTGAAAATATTCAGATGAAGTTTCAGGCACTCTCAATGCAGATAGAAATCTCCAAAGCTGTGGACAGCTTTGAAGAGTGTGGACTGCATAAAAACTCCGGATGAACTGGTCTTGCTCTTTAGTCAAAGTGGCATATTTCTTGGGTGTAAAATTTCTCCTTTTATGTCTGGATATTTATTTCTACCCTTCAAGATCACTTTCCTACTGTACAAAGAAATTAATCTGTGAGAACTATTAACACGAAGCCTTTCCTCCATGTTCAGGTATGACTTTCATTGAAAATGAGGCATGCTTGCCATATGGGCAGAGGTAAGAAAGAGTACCCTTCAGTGGTTTCCTCACGCCAAAGTTATTTCTGCACTGAAGGCATTAGCCAAAGCAGCTCATCTGTACATCATGATGTACAAAAAAGATGTAGACCAGCACAGAAAATGCAGAGATTTGCCACGCCTAGGATGACAGATCCTCTTTTCTCATCTGTTACCTGTCCAGGCAGAATACTTTTATTAACAATTCATTCCTGTTGCTGTAGGAGCAGATTACAGGTACTCTTAGTCTTCCAAATCCTTGCACTTCTCCCTTCCATGGCCCCCAGAACTTTAAAGTTTAAATTCTGGCAGACAGAGAGGAAATACAGTTAAATAGGACCCAAATTCCAACCTGAATACATCTACATATTAGTTATGGGTTTGCTTTCCTAGTACCATAGTGGTATGGAGACAAGAAGCCTTCCTTAACTTATCCTACCTTTACATGTATTTAGACTAAATGTTTCTGACTCCACCATTCTGTGTTTTCTTGGAGTTCAGATGTGCACTATCAACCATTTATTCACAGGGATGGAAAATATAGGGCAGAGGAAAGTCAGAGGAATGACATACAAAAGAAAGAGTCATACAGCCCCCAAAACCACGTCCTTAGTGCTAGTTGATAGAATGTAAAGTGTTGGAGGGGCAGGGGGAAGAATGGTATCAACATGGCTTCCAGTTTTGCCCCAGCATGGTTATCTAGTGCTTTTTAATCACGCCACATGCTTTTTAATCATGGACATCCTACCGTAACTGGCTGGGCAAGTAGTGAAGTTCACAAAATTGCCAATGTAAATGTAGAATCTGTTTCTTCCTATCCTCATAAGGCCTCACTCTTCTTGCTCTTCAGTTACCTCCTCCTCCAGACACGTAATAATCTTCTCTTTCTTGCTAAGGTCTCCTGTCTACTTCTTTTACCCCGTGCCAGTAAATCCCTTTAAGTATCCAAAGTACTCTCCTTCTTTTTATTCTCTTTGTGTAGGGAGAAAGTTTATAATTTATTTTTATTATTTCTTCCTGAATCAAGGTGTCTTTAGAAAAATACCCAACCCCTCCTACTTAATCATGTTGGCACACTTTTCCCCTGTGATATGTAGGTGACTAGATTAGGACATGAACAAATAACGTCTCTCTGGGTACCCTGCACTTCATCCAGAGCTCAATCTGTGCATTGGGAGGTAGAGACCTTCCGCCAACAAGAGATGAGGCAATGGCAATATCTCTGCAAGGAGCAGCACACGTGCCTTGAACACTGGGAGATCCAAGGTTGATTTTGCCCTTTCATGCTTTTGAGAGTGAGGATAACATGAAAGTGTAGGAACAGCTATATTGGGTCAGACCAAAGGTCTGTCTGGTCCAATATTCTCTATCCAACAGTGGCCAAGAGACACAGGGACATGCAGGGACAGCATATCACGATGTTCCCCAGGACACATTTACAATCTCTAGCTCTTTGCAGTCCCAGACCGCCTGAGCCAGCATCCTTACATTTCCTAGTCCTTGATATTTTTTTCTTCTGTTAATTTGTCCAGCTGTTTGCTGAAGCAATGTTAACTTCCAGCATCCACACTACAGCGAGGAGCTCCCATGCTATGGGAATAAGCAGCTTACTTTGGTTTCTTTCTTTAATCTGCTAGTTTCATTTGATGCCTCCTACAGCACACACTGGAAGAAACAGTGAACAGTCATTCCCTGTTCACCTTCTCCTGTCACTTATGATTTTATAGATCTTTATTATGCTTTCTTTAACTCACCTGCCTTCCAGCCTGAAGAGCTGCCACAAGATCCTTTCTATAAGCGACATGTGTTATCACTACATGGGCCCACGCTAACAGGCTTTGCAGAGAAACGCGGTGCCATGCCAAATGGGGAGGCACGCTTTGCACCGGGGTGGTTGTGTGCCCAGCCGGTCAGAAAGCAGGCTGAGGCTGCGGTAGCAGGTAGTGCAGCCTAACAATGTTAAATCCAGGCTAGGATTTTTTTTTCCTGTTTTGTTGGGTACATTACGGGATAGACCCAAGATGGCCTTACCATGCATTTTTTTATAACTCTGTTGTAATCCCATGGATGTCGTGGTTCACTAGTGGCTGGAAGCCGCTGGGTTCATACTTGGAGTCCATTGCCACAGCATGGCACTGGGTAATGGCACTCCTGGGGGCTGCGGGAGCTCCCCTGCGGCTGGCAGGGCAGGGCCTGTCCCAGCACCCCCAGCCAGAGAGCAGGGCAGGCCGGGGGGCAGCCAGGGTCAGCCCCAGCCCCTCCCTGGGGAGTTCCCCTGGGAAGGGGCTGAGGCTGGGACGGGATGTCAGCATGTGGGTGGGGTATATGGGGTGTCCATGCCCAGGTGTCAGCAGCAGGTCTGCAGGGCGGCCTCTGTGAGGGGAGGCCGGGGCTGCCCCGTGCCGGACACAGCCGGTGCCAGCCGGTGCCAGCCGGCTCCAAGGGCCCCAGGGCAGGACACAGCTGAGCCCCTCAGCCAAGCCGGGGGCGCCGGGGGGAAAAGGGGTTTCAGCAAGGGCCAAAGGCGGCACAGGCAGAGGAGGAGGAAGCCGAGGAGGGAGCAGCAGCGGAGGGACCCCGAGGCCGGAGGAGGAGGAGGAGGAGGGCGGGAGGGGCTGCAGGCCCGGAGCAGGGATCCCCTGCAGCCCTGCAGAGACCCCGCTGGAGCAGAGACCCACCCTGCAGCCCGGGGAGGGCCCCACGCCGCAGCGGGGGGAGATTTCCTGCGGGAGCCGCGGCCGTGGAGAGCCCGGGCGGGAGCAGGTTGTCCCTGAGGGACTGCAGCCCGGGGAAGGGCCCGCGCTGGAGCGGGGAGACGTGTGGGGGGGGGGGAGCGGCCGGGAGGGGCGGTGATGGGCTGACCGCAGCCCCCATCCCCACCCCTGCGCCCTCGGGGGAGAGGAGTCGGGAGTGAGGGGGTGAAGGTGGGCCTGGGGAAAAGGAAGAGGAAAGGAGTTGTTTTATTTTGTCTTTCTGTCAAGTCTGTTTTGCCAGTAATGGGTCAGTAATGGGTGAGTGATCTCTTTGTATTTTGAACCATGAGCTTTCTTATCCTATTTTCTCCCCCTGTCCTGATGAGGAAGAGCAGTGAGGAAGCCCTTAGCCCTTAACCAAGGTTAACTACCACAGGGGGTCAGGATCAGGCCCAGTGAGGGGAAATCAGGTCAGGCACAGCCTGGGGTGGCTGAGCAGGACCGTGGGGCACAGACTGACAGCCTCGGGCTGGACTGAAATGGGGCCTCTGCACCCATGGGCAGGGATGTGACAGGCACCAGGCGAGGCCCGTCAGGGCCAGCATGTCTTGTGAGTGCCCTCAGGGCCAGGACACACGTTTTCCAATTTAGTTTCATGTGGAAGGAACCCAGCTCATGCCCTCTGAGACCTCTGTACAATGCAAACCAGAGGGCACTAAGTGGAAAGAATGAGGAGGTTTGCTTTAAGAGCATGTTCTCGATGTAAACATGCTAATGCTTGCACTCCAAGCTGTTTTGATATGACCTCATCCATCCACCCATCTGTGTGTGGCCACAGCATCTCCCAGCTGGTCTGATCAGATTTGTGCAGTTTCCCACTGCCTCTTTAGTCAAGGCTAGGTCTATCGAGCATCACCATGCTCCAATGTTCAAATCCATTTAAAACACCGAGCATGTTCCCTTAATCTTACCTTCTATAACAAAAGTGCAACAACATATTTCTTCAAAATAAATAAAACAAGCCAGCAACAACAACAACAAAATCATCAAATATCAAAACGAAATGAAAAAAAAAAAAAACCTCAAAACAAGAATTACCACAAAACAAAGCATTCTGCCAAACACTACCCTGAGAAGGAGGATAAGCAAATAAAGAGCATATGAAAGATATTATTTATGTTTCTTAGTCCACTTCTGGGAGGCACTCATGCAACAGGGGGGATGGTCTGGATGCTGTGGCTAACATGCCTGCTCTCAGCAGAGGAAAAGCGAGATGATAAGAACCCCTACTGATGTATAGGCAAGGGACATGAGCTGACAAACAGGAGCACAATTCATGATCCTTGCGTTAGAGGGGAATGACAAATGATTGATAATATATTTCCACATTGCTTCTGACAGGTGGCTTGTGGAAGGGGAGATCAATCCCAGTTTGTGAAATGCGGACCGATCTCAGCACAAGGTAAGAAGGCAGCAGCTTATATGTGAATGGTACTCTACAGTGCTTGAGATCTTCTAAGCAGCAGCTATGATTCCCTTTGAGCATTTTATGCAGTAAACGCTCTATTTTCCAAGGCATTCAACATCCTCTGCTTTTCCCTGATGCTCCTGTGTGTTCAGGGTATTGAATATCATACCAGAATGGACCTTCAGTAGGCCATACATTTTTTAGCAGGGATTTTCAATAATTCACAGGATCAGGTCCTAAATATGCACAATATTAGATGAGAAATTTTCCAGTCTCTTTACCATGCAATTTCAAATGCAAAGAGCCTCTGGTTTCCGTGTAGTAGCAGTGTTTCAATCTCCCAGCCATATAAAATGCCTGGCTAATTGGTCTGGTAGAGGAAAGGGGGTTTTTGTGTTTGATAAATTAATCAGTGAGCACTGCTGTACATTTCCCACTAAAATCCTTAATTAGACATAAAATGCCAAAGAATGGGATTCTTTCTTTATTTTTAGCCAGGAGTTTAGTTTTTAATTGAACGGATAACTTTTGATCCTCCATTAGCAAGGAGAGAAGAAAGCCTTTCAAACGGAAGCAGCACCCCAGCTGTTGCTTAGTGTCTGAGAGGTTCAGCCCTGCACTTCCACAAATCCCAGGAGCCTATTGATACTTTAGCATAAATACACTAAAAGGATCAAATTGACATTCACACAAACCAGAGTCCACAAAATCACAAAAGCTTTTAATCCAAGCCTCTGTGTAAAAGGATAGCTTCTAATTAGCAGTCTAGACTAATCATCAATGTTTAGCTTATAAAAATGAAGCTATCGATAAAGAAAGCAAAATCTGAAATGTTGGTAGAGGCCAGGAATAAGCTGGAAGATCATTTAGTCACTCACTGTCCATTTCTTTCTTGCTCAGTTTTTCTGTGTTTCCAGAGCTTTTGTAACCAATGAAGACAAAATCTCTGAGGCTTCATTGGTTACAGATTTCACTCACAAAAAAAAAGGCAGCCAGGGCAAAAAACAGGGCAAACGAGGATATCCTGTAAGAATTCTCTATAGGTCTTTACTCCTGCCTTGTACTTCTCAGATGGAGCTAACACTTAGCTGGACCCTTAGGCAATGTTATAGGGCAGCTGCAAGTCAAGGTGAAACGCCACTTATATTCTTTCATTAACCCTGCTGGGCCTGTCATTAAATATGGCAGTCTTAGCATTTTTCACTTCAGATGAAAAAGCACCACTAATCTCAGGAGGCAGAATTTTTTCGATGCCTAAATTGATGAACAAGACAAGGTCAGCAATTTTCAGTTTATTGACAGAACTCTATTTACTTTTAGAAGTATTGAAATGTTATTTCAGATGCCCTGGAGCAGAACTGTGACCAAAACGAAAAGAGAGAGGTTTATGAGAACCATTGCCATTATACTACCTGAAGTATTGTGAGTGGCTTTTGTTTAACTTGCTAAAGCAGAAAGAGATATTTTGTGATTAGAAAATATTTTCATAAGAAAAGAACTTTAATAAATGTGAGAGCACACGATATATGGAGACAAACACGGAGAAGCAGAACAATAGAGAAAGAGCAGAAACTGCAGCCAACCATCCATTTAGAGTTAAATATAGGTTTTCGTGCAAAAAAATGTGTGGGGGCTTTCTGCTTTGTTTGAGGTTGATTTGTTTGCTTAGGAATGATTACCAGTAACAAGCTGACTAACTGATCTAGATTTCAGTGAGAGAAACAGAGCTGACCATTTGAAATCTGTCCGTCATCGTAGCAATTCACTAATGACAGTTACTGAAAGCCACAGCTGACCTTCACTTTTATTTATAAAGTTAAATAACCTCAGTTTATTCGTAATGAATAATAATAATAAATAACCCCATATTGCTGCAGGAGCCAGGACAGAGTTCGTAAGAACTGGATCTTCTCCTTTAACCATTGCTGGAATGGGTTTGCCCTGAAAGGCCCTGCCTTCAGCCAGAAAAATAGTGTGGTTTTTTTTAAAACAAATGCAGATTATCTAAAAGTTGGCCAAAAAAGAAATTAAGAGAAGGCAGTAAATGTTGCTAATAAAGACTAGCAAGTCTAATTAAAATCTGGAGCCTACTGAATTTGGTTCAACCCACTAAATCAGTGGCAAATAGCTCTGATCTGAGTGGGGGACTTGCAGCCATACAGCTGTGACTGCACCTCTGCCACTTAGGCTTCTTGGTAAACTGACACTCAACCTTTGTTAAAACTGCAAAAAATCCTGTTACCTGCCTTGGTTTTACTGCAAGTGAACTAATTTCTGCTAGTTAATATGAGTGAGGAACACACCTTTGTCCCCAAGGAAGATGGAGTTTAAGGACATATACCACCTTTTCTTTCATACAATGTATATAGTTTGTTTTGGGGAAAGGTGAGCTGGGATCCTACAGTATCACTAAGCTAACTCCCTTGGGTGAGGTTTTATTTTTGGTGGAGGTTGTCCTGCAGGCACCCCACCTTTCCTAACAGAAATTATTTGGTTACTATGCCCTTGAAGTAGGCAGCATCTCTGCATTCTGATTAAGGCCCAACATTAGGATGTCTGGAAAAGAAAAGCCTCCTGGGTGCCAGCAAAGAAAGCAACACCAAAACTTTGGGGGAAGGTGGCTGTGGTTGAATCTCTCAAGGTTGAAGCATGCTTCCAGGGCTGCTCTTTTGCTTCTCAAAATGGATCATCTACCTTAACTGGCGGTTATATATACTTAGATGGGGTCATATACTTAAATGAGTATGGCCGCAGCCTTTATTCCTGCATCTTTGACAAGTATCCTCAAAGCCACTGAGGACATTTAGAGAGAAGGATATCTACCTTGATGGGTCTGATGAAGCTCTGGAGAAGCCAAGCTGCTAAGAGCCAGCAGTTTAGATTTGCACAGAAGCAGGATTTTCTTGTTAAAAATGTAGGCAGTAATGAGCATTAGGCACCCAGGGAGCCAGACAACCTGAGGGGGTTGCACTTTTCCCCAGTTTGCCCTTCAAAGACCCCATCTGGTGCTGAGTAGATGTGTATGAATGGAAAGCGCCAGTTAGCAATTAATCTCAGAGAGATTTCTGAGTAGGAAAACATTACTTTTGTCCTGGAAGACCAAGGACAATTTCTGGGTAATCTTTCCAGGTAAAATTCTTGTAGTTCATCAAGACTAGATTTGCGCTTTTTAAAAAGTGGCCAACTCTTGTAAGGGATCAGTACCTGATTTGTGTGCTGTGAGTAGAGAGTAGCTAGGATTTTGTTGATGATCCCAGGGTCTCCTAATGAGAGCTTTCTTTATGTCAATGATTCATGTCAATCTTAACTAAATTCTCATTCCATTTACCCTAGAGTACATCTGTGGGCTTAGCAAGTCCATGTTTTTTTCATGATATCTTTCACACATGTATTTACCAGCCTAGTCTCATCTGGCTGCAAATTTAACTTGGCACTACAACTGTTAGCCACCGAGTGATGTTCTCATAGACACCAGAAAATGTGGCCAGCATCCCTCCTACTTCCTTAATCCTCTCTCCCCACCATGTCAACCTACATTCCTATTCCCACTAGCAGTGCCCTGGTGTGGTGGGTAGGGAATGCAGGAGTTTGCTACAGTGGCACCTTTAGGCACAACTTCCATGCACAGGGATAGCAGGTGAAAGACACAGTATCTCTCAGATGTATTGACGTATTCAAACCATCAGCATCCAAATCAGCCACAGACCCTCATCTCCCACCTGGACACAGTCACTAACACCTTCATCCCAACTTCCAGATGTCTTACCTACCTCACCTCTTCGGGCATGTTGGTGTGGCTCCATGCTGTTCTATGCAAATTTTGGTTCTATGCAAATTGCTTATCATATGCAAATCAATACATTAAATGACTAGCATAAAATGACACATACGGAGATGTGCATAACTTGGCAGCTATAAATCTGGAATCATTCCACTGACGTCAATGGTTTCACTTCAGATAAGCTCCAGTAAGGAAGGTGTTGAAATCTGGCCCTGTGATATTTTCGGTCAGCTTCTAAACACAAACTCAGGAATGAATGATTTCAAAGGTGTAATTTTTATTAAGGCCTTGTGGTTGTTGTTATTTCTTTAGGTTTGTACAACTAAACATACATCCAAAGGTGGATTGCAGAACATACTTAATTTCAAGTAAGCTGACATTGGTCATAAATAGAGAACCTGTGGTTTATTAGATCTCCAGGCAGTATGAACCTGATCCACTTCAGCCCTAATCGCGTAATAGTTTCTCTTTTAAAATAGCCGGGGCAAATAATGCAGGAATTATGCCAAAAAGTCTTCAGAGGCAGATGTATGCCCTAAAGTGTTTCAAATCCATTTAGAATGGGGAACGAGTATAGATCACTTCAGTGTTACAAGCCATGTATTTTTGATCTGGGACTGGGTGCCTATAAGCATATGTACCGTCTTGTGTAACCATCCCCTGACAAGGATCTGCTGTTATTGTATGCAAGAAAAGCAGAACATGGTAAAGGTTAATGCTGCACATGGCAGAATCACAGTACTGAGCAGGGGGCCCGGTCGCTGACTGCTTCAAGTGCTGTGCAGTCATTTACACATTTGCAAATGTCATTTTCACATGGCAGAATTTCCACCCACTTTTGCCTGCATGTGAATGACTTCAGGAGACGCCAGGCATTAAGTGTTCTCACAACTGCCCCCAACATCCCGCCGCTCAAAAACAATTCTTCAAAACACTCCTAGAAAACCCTGTAAGACTTTCAAAATATTTCCATTTGTGTTTCTGAACCTTCTTGGTCACTAGTGGGGCTAAGCTCAGATTTACCAGGATACTGAACTACAAGACGTGAATCGATGACAAGGAGATTCAGCAAAGCCTGATAATGAGAGACTTTGGAAGAGTCAGGCTCTGCTCCTGCTGTCTATTTGATCTATTCAACTCACCTTAAATTCTGTTGCATTTTGCATGAGTAAAAAGGTACAGGAGGTTTGTATGGTATGAAGATCTTTCCAGATTTCTTATTAGTTAACTGAACTAGCATCACAGATTATGTGTATAAATATAGAAGCAATCTAAACTGTGGAAATGTCAGTGTCTATCTGTACATAAAATTTAACATTTATCAAGTGTGTATAACATTTGTATCACCTTTGTAACCCCCTTTGGGGTTTTTTTGTTGGGTTTGGGGGTAGGTTGACATCGTAATCATGATATCTTAACGTTTGTGTTGCTATAACTAACTTCTACTTCAACTGACAAAATCAGACCCTCTTATTATAGCTATCACTTTGGGAATGTTTTTGAGTTTGTTTAGGTTTTTCTTTTTTAATCATAACAGTCTCCCTGCAGATGTGAACTGACATCAATTTACCACTGTCTTGACACCTTAAAGTTGTTTCTTATAAAATTTGCATTGGTGTCATTTTGTTTCAAGCTGATATTGTGACAAGGTCTCCCTGGATTTATACTGACAATTTATTTTCATTTTGACATAATGTCATCCCTATAGCCCTTCACTAGCATCTATCGTAAGTCTGTGGATTTAAATGAAAAGTGGTTTCATTCTGTAAACTCCAGTAACTAACTGAGCTTTCTCAGTAGCTACTTTTCTGACCTCAATATGTGGCTATTGATTGCACTTAGGTTTTTATAGAAATGTCAAAAGTTCCTGCCCAGTGCTTTAGGCAGCTCTTCCATATGTACCAAATAAGGAAATTAAACAAAAGCTTCCCCTGAAAATAAAAAATAATTGCCAGTAAGAAAGGGGTGAATGCATGTTTGTAACAGCAGCATCAAACAAAGGACTAGGCAGTGCTGGTGACATTGCCTTGAACTGCTGAGAGCTGCTGATCCTCTTTCTCTTTCGCTGAAGTTGTAGGGACATCTTTTTCGGACTGAACATTCAGGCTGTTTCCAGGCATTTCTTTGGCAAACGCAAAGTCCTCAATATCTCTATATATTTGATATGCTGTTGCTACTTTATTTAAATACCAAAAATGACAATAGGCAAGCTCTGGTGGGAGCCAGGGTGAGAGGAGATTTCAGGAAATTTCCTGTGTGGCAGGTATATCTTTGAACCTGGTTTATTTTTTCAGCTCCTTCATTTTTAAATTCAAAGAGACAAGTAGGATGGTGTGCAGTTTCACAAATGCCTTGTGACCCTTCTTGAAGTAGAGTCATTGTGTGGCATAGCTAGAATCCCCAAGGGCAAGTTTGTAAATTATAAAGCAAATTCCTGCCTGTGGTTATTGAATATTCCTAGGATTAACCATGATCCTGACAAAGTGACTTGTGTATGTGATTTTGCAAAAGCTATTGTTCATCAGAATACAAGCATGGCTTAATGAGGTATTTGCAGCAGTGTCATCATTTATATGCTCTGGTATAAATGGTTCAGCTCCTATACAACTTTGTATCTGGTAAATCACAGTACAGGTACAGAGGAAAGGAGCCTTCAATGGCAAAAATTGTTAATATTTAATGAATCAGCCCATCAATACTAAGTAATGGTGATGTTGACTTGCTTTCACTGACTTGTCTCACCAGCAGTGCCTAGAGAGAAGCTATACCCCTCATGGTTTAATCAAAATTAAGAACTCAGAATTGAAAGTTCCATGCATGTAGGAGGTTCGTTATTCTGCCCTACTTACAGAAAGAAGAGTGCAATTTGATTGCCTAAACAGGGTAGTCAAGCGTCATTTGAAAAGACTTCCAGCTCATACTCCAAAAGCACCCAGGTCTCCCAGAGGTCCTGTGTCAGACCTGTCAGTCTCATGTGGATGTTTAGATACTGCAGCAGTAGATCTCTATCTTCAGGCAATGAGATCAAGCCCTAAGTATGACAAGATCAGGACAAGAGGCATTTTCACAACAGTGCAAGTAAAGAGAGATCTGGGAAGATGGTGTGTGAAGCTGATGAGAAAAGTTTATCATACAACTCTTCAAAACAAAAATTATTAACAAAGATTAACTGACACTTCAAAATTTAGACTGGAGTTAATTTTGAACTTTATTTCCAAACTTCAAAGGGGAACCTGGGGCTTGAAACTACATAGGCAGAAACTGAACACAAGAGTTGCACAAAATGTGGATAAAATATTAGATATCTTTATAAGCAGTGTCAATTCCTATAGATGATTTAGATAAGGAAAAAGTGTAGTATATAAGCCAACCAGTGAAGTTTCATCTAAATCATTAACTGTTTATTGGGTATTCTTTTTGTTGCCTTCCAATATTAAAATATGCTGCTGCTGTTAAAATTAACTCAGTATATTTTTGTTATCTGTATAAACTGTCTGCCTTTGACTTCAGCAGAGTTTCATAGTCTAATTAAATGTTGTCTGTCAGATTGGAATGTCTGTGTCAGTAATTCTTGTCTAAAAGGCAAACAGCACCACTGGAAATAGCACTCTCTGTTGCATTAAGCATGGCAATGNAGTTTGGGGACTTCAGCATATTGCACAGAGTATCCAAAATGTATGAAACTTTTTGAAAATGTGGCTTTACTCAGTTGATATTGAGCTTTCTGTCTGTGGACCAGGGTATTAATACTAATTTACTTGCAAAGAATACTTTGCAATAGTCTGCATCTTGCTACAACCTGTATCTGCCAACAGAAATGCTAAGAACTTTATGCTAGCAAAAGCAGAGATGACAAAGATTGGAAAGCAACTCAAAATGTATGAGTTGCCCACAAACTTGGTTGTTCACAGCACTGAGCAATTATCATAGCCGTTCTCACCCCACCAGTGCCGGGGCAGTTCTGTGGAATCAGAAGTGATTAACATGGGACCACCATTTCTGGGTTTCAAACTTGTGTAACTAGACACAGGTGAGGGCTGGTCTTGTTATACTTCCCACAGAGGTTTCTCCAGGGCTAGCATTTATTGTCCTCAAAATATACAACTGTAGAGATTGCAGTTAGCTATTAATTAACTGCTCTAAACTGGGAGCCTCTCCTGCTGGGAGAAAAGAACTGACAGAAAGGGTTTGTGTATCTTCTCTGTAGAGGATGCAGTCCTTTTACTGAAATTCCATGCTGTCCTATGAAGTAAGACACTTAAAGTTTATGCTGATCCCCATGTTTGGACAAGTTTGACTACAGATTTCTGCTTCACTAGTCATGAAGGATCAGCCAGCTATTAAACCAAGGGCTGTAATACCACTAGCTGTGGAGAGCTGCTTGATGACAGTGTTTTATAATGCTTGGATAAGAACTGAGATGTTGCTATTCTTTCCAGCATGAAGAATCCAGACATATACAGATACAAGCACGTGTATGTACACTGTACTTCTGATGGTCACATGATAAAAGGAGAAATCAGCTGTAAAAGAAATGAGATAAAGTGAGTTTATTTGGATGTGCTGACAGCTCTGTGAAGGGTATGTTGAAATCTTGCATTTAAATTTCAACATGCAATGGTAACAAAGGAAAGTGCATGAGGACCCTTTGAAGATCTCATGTCTATTGACTACTATTTAAAAGTCAACCATAGATTTCAACCATTATTTATTACATTCTTAATGTGCATTTGGTGTTTGCAGCATACCCTGCCTTTCAATGGTGACTGAGTACAATCAGCACCTATTTCTCACGGATTTACATATTACGGTCCAGAAGTTTTAACGTTGTGAAATTCCTTTTCAAAATGTGAACAAACATTCCAGATGATGTGCAGGAAGAAAGGGAGTGTAATACAACTGTACATAATATCACTTCAGCTTCTCCCTATCCCATTACTTAAAAACTGTGCTTCAATTAAGTGTTAAGAAAATAAAAATGTCTTGGACAAGAAGAATAAAACCAACAGTAATTAATTGCTTCAATATTTCTCACAGCCATTCCCCCTCCATAGGAAATTAATTTCCATTCATACAACAGACAAGATACAAGATATGGAAGGGGAGAAAATTAATTTAGCTGATGTCATTCTGTAGTTTAATCCCAGCATTAATATCCTTTGTATAGTGACTGGGAATGATATTTGGATTCAGAAGTAATTCTGTGAAATTTGAGGCTTTACTGAATTTATATTGTTCTGGGAATGAAGACATTGCAATCTTCCTACCATTTGCAATAGCCAGTAAAAGTGAAGAATCAAATAAGAACTAAAATTCCTGTCCCTCTCTCTGAAATACACAGCTGTCATCATCTCCCACTCCCGTTTTGCAATGATCAGATAGACTTGCCAAGATATGATTGTCTGTGTTTTGATGGATGAGCCCTTTAAAAAAAAAAAAAAAAAGTTGTAATATGCCTGAAGGCAGAGAAGTGAACGGCTGTTTCTTTGTGCAGAACTTGTACTGGGTCCTATATTAGAGAAAATTCTGGCCAGAGGAGAAGAACTTCAGAGACATGTCAGGATTAGGGATAAATTTGCCTTCCCATGTACGGAGCTATCATGTCTCATGTCTTCAGACAGAGACTCACAATTAAATCCCACCTTATTTTAATCACAGACAGTGGGAAAGTTTCTGTGTACACAGTGACACAATCTGAAGTCTTTTTTCACCCAGAGAGGGGATCAGGAAAGCGATGGCTTTGGGTTCCTACCAGCATCCCACTCCAAAGAAGCTTCCTTAGGAATTGCATTCTCCCACTGCTGAGCAGTACCTTGATGCAGCTGATATTGTGAACCCAGTGCATGCTGCATGCCTGCTTGCCTGAATAACGATCACTGGGGTTTACACACTGAGAGTGAAAGAAGTCATCTGCAGATATGCCATGCTGGGAGATTGCTATCTGCTGACGTTAGACTGGGGCAGTTCTAATCCCAGAGGAGGAACATGGCTTCAGTTTTAGAATCTAAGACTTTGTCTACAACTTTTAAATGTCCCACCACTGCAATCGCCAGAAGTTTCATACTGTGAATTTAATGCAAACTGGTTAAGCTTTCTTTTCCTGAATCTGAAGAGAGCCTAAACTCCTACCTGAGTTTGATTTCAGTTCCGTTTATTATGAATGCTAGTGTTTGAAGGATAAATCTAAAGGGACTTCACTTGTATTTGCTGGAGAGGTTGGTATGTGTTCTTCTGAAATTCTGATTTAAAAAATCATCTTTAGACCCAGTGTATCTATTTCTGTGTTCATTTCATGGAACATTATGGGGAATAATTGTTTAGTGAAAAGCATTCTCATTTACATTATTGTATGTTATTTGACCTTCCTCAGGAGCGCTGGGACACCTCCAAGCACACCACTCAGCTTTGAATACTGGCACTTGTGAGCCCATTCTTACACCCTGGTAAGATGATTAATGTAGCTTGGAAAATCACCTAATGGCTTGATACACTTTCTATGCAGCCTCTTGTAGGAGAAAAACAGGATAATGTGAGATGTAATTTATGGGTATGAAATGGAGGAGCTGAAATAGAGAAACTCATTCAGAAGTATTGACACGATATCTGTAGTGCTTGAGGTCTACACAGCAGAATTTAAAAGCATGCGTGAAATAGAGTGCTATTGGAAGAGATCCCAAATATGTGGAAACACCTGGCTGACAAGGATGTTCCCTCTTTAGAGACTGGTGGAAGGAACATGAAGAGATTTATCTAGTCAAAATATTGACCTGGAACTTTGCCTTTTGTTAGAAGACGCAAAGTACTTTATGTATATGACACTAAAATGTCCTAAATTGAGTTTATTGGTTGTTCACAAATCTATCCTTTCTTGTCAGACTAAAGATCTTACTTTCCTTGCAGAGCTCAGAAAGGCTGATAGTTCTCATAGAAACATAATGTCAAAAAGAAAAAAAAAAAAAGGAAAAAAGAACACAATCTTCTTTTTAAATCGGTATATGCATGTCTGCCAAGCTTTTTGCCTCTCAGTTACTTAGCACCTCTTGACACCCTGCATAAAATATATTGAAGCAAGTAAGCCACCTGGAAAGAACTGATATGCCAAAATGTTTGGAGCTGTCATTCCTCCTTTTTGGATACTGGACGTCATTTGTAGTAGAAGGAAATTATGTTAACTGGCCCACACTCTGATTAACAGCATGAGAGAATGGCTAGAAAGCTGTTAATATAGTATGAGAGTGTTTATTTGTATTTTGTTTTTATCCTGAGGTTCACAATGGCATTCCTTATTGACATTTATTAATTTTGATGGCTCTAATTCTTTAAGTTTATAATGGTAACATTAAAACATCTGTTCTAAGTAATGGCATATTTCTGTGATTCATTTTTTAATACTAGGACATGACAGATACTGCTTATCTGCACACTCTGGATGCCCTTGATGTAACTTCAAAGTACATCTTAAGTGCAACAGTACAGTATAAAATACTCCAACAAGCAATTTCAATCTCAAATCTCCCATGTGCACAAAAAAATTCCCCACTCTTGTAATTACCATTCCTGTCCCGATTTTCAAAAGCCTAAGAGACAAATGAACTTTTGTTAACTGCCCTAAATCATCACTTACTTGCCTGAAGGTGTTAATGATGGGTCATATTCTTTTCACACATGGAGTAGAACATTATTTCTTGAATTCTCCTATTGATTTCAGCACTGGCAATATACAATGATTGTCACTGAAAATTTGTCACTAATCGCAGAATTTCCAACTCTCCCTCCATTGTTCCAAAAATAATATCTTGCTGTAGTGCTCATATCACTGTCAGTTTATCAAAGAACAACTTTCAAGTGAAAAGCCGCAAGATGTTATTAGCCTATATTGTACACAAAAGTTAAAAGTAATGTGTCATCTGGAAGGCAGAATACATTACGTTCCAACAGTGTCATCAGGAAGGGGTATGAAAATCCCCCAAACAAAATAGTACAGTCAACAGGCTTATTCAGCCGATCTCTAAGTATCATCAGTAACTTTTATTAGTGCCATTATTATTATAGCACATTGGGTATTTTTTCTTCCATTTGACAAAAAAAAAGTAATAATGACTTTCTTTTTATTGGCTTGAGACTATCTAGGGGTGACACAGAGGATTTTTTATAATGAAAAACTTTTAAGAGGCACAGCCACTTTTGGCAAGGTTAAATTATGAAAGCAATTCTTCCAAACGAAATTCATGAGTCACAAACATGCTGCCACTGCAAAAAAAAAAAAAAAAAAAACAAAAAAAAAACCCCAAAAACCAGGCAGACAAAACAAAACACAGCCTCCCCTTCCCCTATACGTAACATACATATTGGTACAGATTTAGGGATTCAGTTGGTTATTGCAGGCAGACTTCAGGACCTGCTGAGTTAACTGCTTCTCTGCCATTGTTCACACATAGCCTGGAAATGAGATTGCTGCCTTGAGATGTTTTGCAAGGGGAAAGGGAATGTAGTTTTCCACTGGCCCTAGCTGAAACTACTGTATCCTTTGCGGGGAGGAAGGACGTAAGTTAAGGAGAAAACAGGTTTTGTTCTGAAAGTAGATGCTGATATCAAGTTGGTCTACAAATCACAAAGGTGTTAAAAAGACAAAGCTCTGACCTCTCTTACATGTTCCAGTGATTTAAGGTGGGGCTTCCGGACTTTTTAGGCATTTCAGCAGGATTCCTTCACCACAGTGAGACAGTCTCTCTATGCAAAACACTAATTTGTGTCAATGGATACCTTCAGTAGTGCAAGCAGTCAGACAGTGAACTCGGTTGAGAGATTTGCACTGTGCAATAGAAATGGAATTTTTTGTATTGCATCTGACTTTCACATGTTCTGCACAATGTGTTCAAATCTACCCTTTTCTTTTCCCTTCTCCCTGTCCAACTAGGTCGCAATACCACAAAATCAATGCTCTAGGTTTCCCAGTTACAAAAGCAGACCTCTGGGCCCCACCAGCTGAAAAAAAAAGACAGGAAACGATAGCTTTTTTAGCTGAGGGTTTTTCTTGAGTGTAGTTAGAGAAAACCACAGACAGCTATCTTCTGCTTCACAACATGTAAATATGCAGTGTTATAGTGAACAAAACAGAAAGAAATTACTCATCAAGAAATTCCTCAGGAAGCATGTAATTAGAAATGGATTCCAAATCAAAATGCAGCCAGAAACTGCAGAAATCCACAGCTAGAAGTAAACAGCTTACAACTGCTTTAGGATAAATATTCTGCTATGCTACAGGAATTCAAAAAATAAGAAAAAAGGATGAGGAATACAGTTCATGGTACCTGTGGTTACATAGACAGTAGCTAAGCTGATCTTAAGACATTCAAAGAATCTGTTTGTGTTTAAAGATATATGCTTGAAAGAAGAATTGATCTTCACTGATATATGTGTTATATGGGCTGCATCAAAAGAAGCGTGGCCAGCAAGTTGAGGGAGGTGATTCTGGCCCTCTACCCCGCTCTCGTGAGACCCCACCTGGAGTATTGCATCCAGCTCTGGGGTCCTCAGTACAGGAAAGACATGGACTTGTTGGAGCGGGTCCAGAGGAGGGCCACAAAGATGATCAGAGGGATGGAACACGTCTTCTATGAGGACAGGCTGAGAGAGTTGGGGTTGTTCAGACTAGGGGGAAGAAGGCTCTGGGGAGACCTTATTGCAGCCTTGCAATACTTAAAGGGGGCTTATAAGAAAGATGGGGACAAACTTTTTAGCAGGGCCTGTAGTGATAGGACAAGGGGTAATGGTTTTAAACTGAAAGAGGGTAGATTCAGACTAGATATAAGGAAGACATTTTTTACAATGAGGGTGGTGAAACACTGGCACAGGTTGCCCAGGGAGGTGGTAGATGCCCCATCCCTGGAAACACTCTATGTCAGGTTGGATGGGGCTCTGAGCAACCTGGCTGAGTTGAAGATGTCCCTGCTCATTGCAAGGGGGTTGGACTAGATGACCTTTAAAGGTCCTTTCCAACCCAAACTATTCTATGATTCTATGCTTCTATGATTCTGTGACCTTACCACCATTAACAAAATGGTACATTGTAGTTTATTCCATCAGTATATTTTACATTATGGACATTTGCAATATGCCTCTTCTGTCATTCCTTTCCCAGGAAGAAAAGGGAGTAGTGGAGTGATTTCTTTTAGGTTTTCTAGTTTTCATGCTCTAGCTCGATGTCAGATATACCAGGGCGTATTGAATACTCTCACAGTTGGAAAGGAAGGGTTATGAGACCTAGGATGGGATGTCTGGAATAGATTAGATCACCCATTCAACCATGTTTCAAACAGCTGAACTCAAAGCAAATGGCATTAGGATTTGAAGTCTGATACCTCCACCTGCAGTGATGGGTCAGTAACTGATTCCTGTCCCCTCATCTTGACGGAAGTCTTCCTGGGGTTGTTCCTATAGCTATGTAGATTGCATTTTCACTCGCTCTTGTGGAGGTCATTACAAGGTTGGAATCTTTTATCTGTTACTTCACCTCTCTTTTAAGGACCTTCATGTCTCACTGCAGGGATACTAACCCACCATCAGAACAAAACAGGAACTAGGCTCTTTCTTTACTTTCTCCTTTGAAAATCGTAGCCTGGATTCTACTTTCCTGTAATTTCTGTGGTGTATATATTTTCATTGTGGTTATCTTTCTGCTATTTTTCTTCTCACCTGAAGCAGTTGTCTCTCTAGGGTCATTTATCCTACAAGCAGACGTCCTGTTGCAAGCACGAATCCTGCTAGAATCTCTCGATGGCTAAACAAAAGCCTTTGTGATTCCACATATGCATTTTTTTGTTGCTCTTAGATATTGCAGTTTTTCCTCTCCATTCCTTGCCTTCTCTCCCTCTTCGTGGAGCCCTAACACCCACCTGCATGTACACACAAGGCATTAACATGGGCCTGAAGTTACCTACTTCACAGGGGTCATTTTTAATAGGCTACTACAGCCATAACATAAGTTTCCCAGCTTTGCCATGGAATCTCCATTATTGAGTAGATACATCCAGAAGAATGTTAGACATAATTTTTTAAGAATGGGTTTAAGAATGAAATTAAATGTTAGTGGGGTTGACATCCTTGAAATGTCTACCATGTATGTTGAGGAGCTGGAGAAGAAATGGAGTTCCAAGTGTATTTTGCAGATGGGAGATGAAATCATTACTATGTGCTGCCTTTAGCAGCTGGTTTGCTTCCCCCTATAAACCAGGAATTTGGGTTATCCAAAAGCTCTGTTGGCCAGGTGATAAAGCTTTGACACTTGTGAACATGAGCTTTGTACATCTCAGAACTTCAGGCTCCAGAGTGCTGCCCACGTGAGGTTCCTTCTAGGTCAATTTTCATTAATAATACACTTACTTACTTTAACTAGTTAGAGAAAAATATTAAGACAAAACTTTTGTTCTAGGGAGAAACTGATATCCTTTTAATAATAAAATAATTTTATCCAAAAGTTCTTTAGTTCTTTTCTTTTTTTTTTTTTTCTTTTTAGGATATTAGTAGACATCATGAATAACAGTTATATGAAAGGAAATAAAAAAGGATATCCACCTGTAATTTTAGTGCTCTTGCAGATGTTGACAGTCTCCCCCTCTCTATTCAACACAGTTTTGCTTTATTACTCACATTGCACATGGAGTAGTAGTTTCCTGACCGAGAATTTGTCCAATGCATGGGGCTAAGGCTAAGTTTACATCTTCTCCAATTATAAGAGGGCCATTAAGTTCAGATAATGTGAGATATAAATTTCTAGGGAAATCATAATTAGGTGCAGAGACATTACATGAGTTTAATGACTGAGATTTAATTTCAGTTTTTAGGATTATAAATTAAGAATCCTTATCTAGCTCATCTTCTTTTTTTCTTAATTAATTGGAAATTTATTTCCAAGCAATTAAGGCAGAGATTCTTTTCAATCCCTAAGTGTTTGTGAGCTATATACTAATGTTCTCTACCTTGCTTTCAAAACTCTGTCCTGCTAATTTCTTTGAGCTCTTCCTGATAACATGATAATGCCTGCATATGTTTTTATATACAAAGAGCAATCTTCACTTCAGTTTAGATATTCTGTAGGAAATTAAGTTGCTCATGACTTAGAACTGTAGCATTTCATAAATGCTGATAGATTAGAAAGATAGTCGCCCACAAAACCATACAGAAGGAACAAAATTAAGAAGTAGCATCATTTTGCAAGTGTCTGAAAAAATGGCTTGCTGAGATGCTCTGTTGTGGTGTTTTCTGGATTCTAAGTTACATGATTTCAGCAAGTAAAATTGTCCCACTCCTAAGCACTTGGGCTGTGACTCATTTCATTTGACTGTAGCCATGTACATGTTATAAATCAATCATCTACTCCCTCAAGTGAAGAGTGGCATCTCCAAGTAAGGGAAGCTGATCCCTTTTGATAGATTTGGCTTTTTACATTTCATATCTTGATAGCAGAGGAATGATTCTATGCATCAAACCTGCATGCTACCTGGGCACTAAGGTGAGATATCCAGTGGATGCGTACACGCACACAGGAACTCAGCTGTTGGTTTTCCTGTTTTGCACCATGTAAGGAAATCCAACCTTCTTCTTCCCAAAGCTCTGCATCTGGATGCATTTAAAAAGTGAGAGCTGGTACATTAATTTGGTTTTTATTCTCCTGAAGTGCTGCTCTAACCAAACATGAATGCTGCGCCATCCTGAGTAGCGACCAAGCATACAGCATAGAAGACAGTCCCTAAGCCTAAAGACTTAAACCTTACAAGAAACAATTTTAGGAAGTAGATGTTGCTTTTGCCTTTATTTTTGCAGAGCAGGATCACATCTACACTGTGATCAGCTAGCTCCGACTCTGTAGTATCACTTCTTTACACCACAGTGCTGAAGTGCCTACTGTTCCATTTGCTCTTGCTTTCCAAGAAACACCACCAAATATGCCCTGCGAGCCCGAGTCAGAAGTAACCCTTTGGCCAAAAAATCCAGCCATAACACAGAGCCTCCTGGTTCTGAGACAGAGAGGCTGTGACTGAACAAAAACAAGCATACAATGTCAGCTTGGTTCGTATTCTTCCATCACTGTCACTCTGCCATCGTTCAGGGCAAGTCTTGCACTTTTGCAGAGTACAGAGTATGAGGAGAAAACAACCCCCTTCAAATTCAAGGTGCTAAAGTTCACATACGCTGTCTTTGTTTGCCAAACCAGTTTAAGAAGTTTCTGCCTTCTTCATCCTCTTTTGCTTGTTTGCAGTCCCCACTGCACTTCAATAATGTCTCTGTCTCATTTGTACTGATAAACATTGAGCTGGTCTTAAACTAGACTGCTGGCACAGGCTAGCTTAATAAAACCACTCCACAAGTTCATAGAATTAAAAAAAAAAAAAAATTTAAAATGCTTTTTAAAAAAAAAAAATTTGATGTTTTGCTTTACTGCACAGCACCACCAGCATTTTTTTTCTCAGCACAGGTGAAGAGGCAGTGTTGCCTCTTGGTACAAACAAGCAACAGGGAATAAGAAATTCTTAAGGTAATCTGCAGCCAAATAAATATCAATGGAATTATACCCTAATAAATGCTATTTTCAGAACTGAGCTAATATCCCCTTGGTATTTGGGATCTATCAAGGCTAGAAAAGAGGAAGGTAAGACAAATAGTGGGGTTTTAGATCAATAGCTTCCAATATGGTGTAGCAAAAGAAAGTGAAAATTAAGTTCTGTTTTAAAGTC